>CAKALU010032838.1:0-28687 GCA_916700995.1 Hozukius guyotensis
TTACTACTGGAAATCAATTAACAACACAAAACAATGACAAATATTGTCCAGAAACCCTCACAGGTACTGCATTTAGCATAAAAAATATGCTCAAATCACAACATGGCAAACTCAAGCCCAACAGGCAACAACAGCTGTCAGTGTGTCAGTGTGCTGACTTGACTATGACTTGCCACAAACTGCATGTGATTATCATAAAGTGGGCATGTCTGTAAAGGGGAGACTCCTGGGTACCCATAGAACCCATTTTCATTCACATATCTTGAGGTCAGAGGTCAAGAGACCCCTTTGAAAATGGCCATGACAGTTTGACCTCGCCAAAAGTTTGCGCAAGTTTGGAGCGTTATTTAACCTCCTTCACGACAAGCTAGCATGACATGGTTGGTACCAATTGATTCCTCGCCTCTTTATCTTTATTTTCATCTTATTTTGCCTTTTCCTTCAGCCATATTATGTTTATGATACAAGCAACCTGTACTTGTTGTGTTCTTTATCTATAGCTGAAGCCTGTAGACTAGCATCTTATCTTTTTTTTGTGCATGTGTGCATGTGTGCGGTGATGCTTCGTTGTTTTTGTGTGGTATTTACGTATATTGCTCATCATTTTGTGTGAGATTCATCAAACTGCTCTGTGAGTGTAACTGCTGCAAAAAAGCAGCAAGATGGGGATAAGAGATTCTTAGCACTTCTTAGCTGCTTGTGTTATCTTGTCAGCTTTACTGTGCTTTGATTCTTTATGAGAGACATATTCTCTTCACTGCTCCGTGACACAAACGTCGAATAGATGTCGTTTCTGTTTCCCGCTCTCAGGTTTGGCGTCAGCGAGGTTCGAGGAGGATGAAGAAGGGAACCATTGCATCGTTGCTTACCCCTTCCAGAGTGACCCAGCAGAAGATCTGGATCTGGAGGACACGGACTCCACGGCCTACAGCGATCTCAAATGCGAGATGCTCATGTGGGGGAAAATGATGGCATTCTCGCAAAGTGTAGACGGCGAAAATGACAGCAAAGATGGCCAAAGCCGCCCCTCTTGTCAAGACCAGGACAATAGGTGAGATGAAGGAAAATTTCCCAACAGAGACAGCAGTACACTGAGGGACTCATGGTGAGGTGTAGTCAGTGCGTCACCAGGTGGGGGTCAGTTTGTTAGTGAGTTAATTTCACACTTCAATCGAGGCTCATGTAAATTAAATTGAAGACGATGCATTGATCACTTCAGAACAGTTACACAACCATGATTTATTTAATGCACCACTTTTGGGGTACCAAAAGGGCTAGAGCTGGCCCTGCATGTGCGTGCATATACACAAACTCAAAACTTAGTCAGCCCTGGATTGGAGCAGCAGAGCGATTGGAAGGCTAATACCGGTTGACGGCAAAATGTATGTGGAGGTTGATTTTGAATGTTTTGGACGGATTGGGTTCCTCTTTATATCCAATATACCAGTTCATTACAGCCCTTTACCTTTACTTTACATTACTGTTTTATGCTCTACTACCCACATACATACTTTACCCACGTACACAAGCAGATACAGAGTCTGTTTTTTTTCTTTCTTCTTTGTGTCTTCATCTAATGACGTTCTCTCTCCTTCTGCCGTCCAGTGTTCACGAGCTGGGAGAGCCGACCGGGGTGCTCTACCTCAAACTGGAGCGCAGTCACAGTAATGCTTTACCACAGGTCAAACACAACCCCTGGACTCAATGGCACCACGAGAGGAAGATGAAGCGCAAACCCATGTACCTCCAAGAATCCAAATACAGTATCCTTTCACTTACTGAGAACCACACCTGTTTCTATCATGTTTTCTGGTTGTCCGTCCGTACGCCCGGCTCATTCTCGCGATAACTCAGGAACGCCTGGAGGGAATTTCTTAAAATTTTGCGCAAGCATCCACTTGGACTCAAGGGTGAACTGATCAGATTTTGGTGGTCAAAGGTCAGTGTGACCTCATAAAAACACTTTTTTTGTCAAAACTCAAGCATTCATGTGCTAATTATGACAATTTCACACAAATGTCTAAAAGGATAAAATGACAAAGTGATGACATTTTGGACAGACAGGGATGTAAACTGCAATTTGACTGGTCGGCGGAGGCAAACAACCGCGAGGTGGTAATTCTAGTTTTTTCCTAATTTGCCAACATTCAATATCCCAGTGGAACGAGACAGGATTAATTGTTCAGAGGTTCCACACTAGAGGACATGGCATGTGCCCCAGCCAACTGAGCCACCAGGACCATCTGAACACCTGCCTATTTACATGCAGTTGAAATGTATACATGATTATCACGTTATCTAATACATTTTCTAGCTATCAATGTCTTTGTCCCGTGGAGTTTTGCTTCCAAAGAACTCCCTTTAGTTACTTGATATTGCTGTGACTTGCCTTTACATACAGTATTGTCAGGATTATAGCATTATGTGAAAAGCTTAGATGTACACAGTTTTTTTTTATCTAACCTCGTCAAGTTGTTTTAAATTGTAAGCTGAATAGTGTAGAAGGCCACGTTTTTTCAACTCTGGCCTCCTTGACTCAGTATACCAGAATTCATCCTGCTGGAGAATCTGACTTGGCGGCAAAGGATGCCGTGCGTGTTGGACCTGAAGTTCGGCATGCGGCAGCATGCAGATGGTGCCACAGAACGGCATATGGCCAGTAAGGACCGACTCTACCAGCACAGCACAAAAAACACAATAAGAGTCTGCCTCTCGGGCATGCAGGTGAGATTTGAGCCAAGGCTAGCTTCAGAGTTCATGGCTCCGTCTTAAAGGAATAGTTGGACATTTGTGAAATACCTCTAAAGCTCTATGATAAACACATTATATCTTGTTTGTCTCATTGTGGAACTATTCCTTTAAAGCTACAGTCGGTAACTTTAATTTAAAAAAACAGTAGTACCAATTTATTTGACAAATAACTTAATTTTGTGCTCAAAGTGTGGACATGTACCATTACTGGATTTAACATTGTAGAAATGACAACTGGCTATTTGCGCAATAATTTAGTCACAAATTCACAGATGACTATACACGGTCCAGCCATACACCTGGTTTTGACCGAGTCTTGTTTCAAATTTTATTGCAGTTTTCTATTTTTATGTTTCTTGTTTTGTACTTTAATTTTTGATTGAAATTTCTTTTACTATGTTTACCTTGCTATGCACTGATACACCAAAGCAAATTCCTTATACGTGAAACCTAAGTGGCAATAAACCAGATTCTGATTCCAAATTGACTGTAAGGGCGTTTTCACAATAGTGCGATAGTACGATTGATCCATACCGTTCCCGAGTACAATTGTTCTTGTTCTTCGCAGACAGACCATTAAACTAGCTAAATAAAATAACAAACATCACTCAACCCCATCGCCTACTGTTTATATTTTAAGGAACCTTTCGCCTGCCTTCCTGCTGTATCATTTACGGCCGTGCAGCTCAGAGGATGAGATCGGCGCATGATGCGTGCATATACAGACATAGATATGAAACAGTTTTATATGTGTACAGATATCGGAGGAGACCGGCGGCGTTGAAAAAAGCCTGCCCTTTCACAACTTCTCGCTAACTGCTAACGTTACTCGGGTTAAATAGCGGTCCGCTTCCGTGTTTTGGTACGCTTGGCTTTCACACCTGATGCGAACCGTACCCGAGTACACATGAACCGTACTCCAGACCACCTTTTCAAGTGGACTCGAGTACGGATCGACGAACCGTGCCCGAGTACGGTACGGAGCGTTCACACTAATCAATCGAACTGGACTTTGGGGACAAGTGTACTCGGATCCGGGCCCGGGTCCCTAATGTGAAAGCACTCTAAAACTCTTTAGCTGGCCAGTCTAGTCCAGGTGAAACAAAGCCAATTTTAGGCACTACTTTCAGTATAGTCAAACAAATCTCACTATTCCTTCTCTACTTTTCCAACCCCTCTATGTCTCTCCATCCCTTCAGGTGTACCAGGTTGACACAAGCCAGCTGTTGTGCATGAACAAGGAGTGTGGCAAAAGGCTAACTGTGCCGGGCTTCAAGGAGGCTTTGTTCCAGTTCTTCCACAGCGGACTACGTCTACGACGTGAACTCTTATCCCCGGTGCTGTGCAGGCTCAGAGAGTTTGAAGCTGCCATTGAAACCTGCGAATCCTATCGCTTCTACTGCAGCTCCCTGCTCATCATCTATGACGGAGCGCACCACCAAAAACACAGCAAGGATGGCTGCTCTGAAGAAGAAGAAGAGGATGAGGGCGTGGAGGTGGAGGCTGAAGTAGCAGGTGCACATCCTCGCAGACCCTCCACGTCTAGCGATGGCAGTATCGGTGACGGGAGCTCAGGTGTTAACCAGGCTCGCATGTCGTGCTCAGACCCCCGTAGCCCTGTGGTGGATGTGAGAATGATCGATTTTGCCCACACCACCTGCAGATATTACCAGGGGGAGAAAGTGGTGCACGAGGGCCTGGACAGTGACTTCATCACTGGTCTCAAGAACTTGATCACCATCATCTCCGAGCTGGAGAACCACAGCACAGACTGAGGACTGACATGACACACATTCAGACACAGATGCACAGTAACACAGTGGAGAAAGAGGAGGACTGCATTACAGAAGTGGAGAGAGATTTTTTTCTCTCCTCTTCAAAATTAGACCTCGTTGCAGCTGGCCCTTCATGGGACCCAGTTCCTGTTTCTGCCGTTGGTGCCTCTCAATGTTCCTGTTGTCTTCGGGATATGAAAGAGACCTGCACATAATATAGAGGAGCCATCTGTGTGACTGATGCAGTGATTTACCCCATTGCGTCATTCTGTTCAGTAACGAAGACCACGCAAATAACGATATGGGTTTAGAATACTTAAATATGTATATAAAATGGAGGGGAGCCATGATGATGTAGGAGGGATGGATTAAGGATCCGGAAAGAGGATGAGGGATGAAGGGTTGTGGGTAGAGGGATGGCCCAGTGTTGACTGGAGGCAGGAGGGAACTGTGGGAGTCGAGACTCTGAGCAGGGAAGCCGTCTCATTGCGAGCTCTGATTTTTTTTTTGCAGAGCGCCCCAGTGGTTCCTGTATTCAAACAAGAAAAGGGAGAGATGAGATGTTTGTCAATTTAAAAGATAATTTTGGTTTTCACACAAAATTAAATTATACCACAACAAACTGCGACTTTCTTGACTTACAAAATTATCTTTTAAATTGACAAAAATCATATGTGTGATTTATGGCGCTATTGAAACGGGATTAAAAAAATATTTATCTCTCTCTCCGTTGATTACTGTTCATATTTTTTCTGAAATAAGGTCCCATGGGATCCACCGCAAGGAATACTTTAGTGCGGTAATGGGATGTGTTTGTACTGGGACAGGGCTATGCCAGAGAGCAGGAGTTGTATGTGTATGAGGAGGACAGAGACGATGACAGGAGAGGCAGTGAGCCCCCACCCATCATCTTCACTCAAAGTCCCCCTTTAAACCTGGCATTAAAGTGCATCCAGATTGTATCTAGATATGATTCAACCAGATTACATATACACCTGGTAAATATGTGTCTCCAGTGTCCAACATGGAGATCCGATCGTTCTGTCTGAAAGAGCTGAGAGGAGTCCTCTGGAGGCTGCACTACGCACTGGCTCGCAGCCGGGCACTGCCCGGAGAGACGGTGCGTAATGGGCGGACACATCAGCCACATAACACCGCAAGGAGAGGGCTTGCAGACCTGATTTTGAGGTACGATTACACTTGCACACACAGAGGGATGAGGAGAGGAGACACTGTGTTGGTGCTCTTTCCAGCACTCCACTGGTACAGTGATCAGAGGAGGCACTCGGGACAGCCCTTGCATTATGTATTCCGTCGACGTAGTTGTTGTATGTGGATTGAAAACTCAATTGCATTTACACTTGTGGTCAATGTGGTCACAAAGCGTCCCTGACCACCTCCGGAGGTGGGTTGGCCGATCGGATCACAATCCGTCCTTAATGCCTTTTAGGTGCATTTACACCAGTACTTTCATGTATCTGATTGCAATCCGAACATATTTTAATGCCAGGTGTAAAGGGAAACGGAAAGTTCACAAAAATAATGTGGATGAAAAGTAATACATGCCATGCTATTAATGTTATATTAATGATATTAATTAACATTATTTGACATGTTTGTATTCCTCAATCTTGTATGTATGTGTCGTCCACAGTTTGAAGAAAATAAAGACTTGGGTTTGCGTTAACATCCAGGTCCTCTCTTGTATTTGCTGTTACTTGCTGACAAGGTCAGGAGCCTTTTAATCACTGGATTAAAGAAAGAAACCACAGACATCAACTATAATATTTCATGTAAATTTCCGGGACGTGAGGTCATCCCCTGGGTGTGTACGAATGACTGCCTGCTTTCTGAGCGGCGGCCAGTACAAGCACATGATGACAGATTAATGAATATCTCTACAAATACCCTGCAAAGGGTTTTCTCATTAATCTCATTGGTTCATCAACACATTATGTTCTTAATATACTTTTATGTCTTTCTCATTCTAGGACCTTGCTGCTTATTCTGTAATCCTGTGGCGGTTTAGGGACACTTTAATCTTTAGGGTCAGAGCAGGGTTATGGTGGTTTGTGTTTAATAGACTGCCAAAGATCAGCTGCAGATACAGTCAGTATGTGGATGTGATGTTTCTGTGCTGTGTGATTGCAGAGGGACAGATAGATGAGAGGATGGAGAGATGAAGAAGATAAGCTCTTTCTTCTCTACTCTCAGGATCAGTGGGCTGCTCTCAGCCATCAAAATGATCCCATTCTGTCATTGTGTGTATGCATATGTCTATTACACCACACATACTGCAGATTCACTGTTATTCTGTGCGTCCTAGAAGCTCATTGCTTTGTGAAGTGGAACAGTTGCATAATAACAGCAGTTAAAATCACTATGACAACAGCAGCCTTTGCTGGGAATGGGATAGTGTCACTACTCTTTTCATTCATCAAGTCTGCTCCATCATCTCATGACCATGACTGTTGCATGTGGACACAGTGGTGCACACTTCCATTCACAGTCCTATGACTGGTGTCACCTCCAAAAACAATAATCTCATTACTTTGCATTGCAAAAGTCATTCTTTACCAACTGAGGTTCAAGGTCATGCATGATGTCAAAATTAATTTCACTTGTTTGTTCACTGCCATCAACCCATTTCCTTATCTCTCAGCAGTTCATTCATTATCTGCAACAGACTGAGGATTATCTAATAACTGTGAATCACTTATTAAACTGCTGAAAGGCAGCTAATTATTCCACAGCTCTTCTGCATACGGGGGACAGTCCAGACCAAATGTGTGTTTCACCACCACAGATTCACTTTCCTCTTGGCTATTTGATGTTTACAGGATTTGTTCTTGACTGCCTCTCAAATAGAAATAAGACAGGAGGACACACAAACGTCAGGATTTCTATTTTTACTTCTGGGTGTTTGCATTTTAGGTTGCGTGGACCTTGAGTTAAAATTGTTTTGTTGGGTGCAAATGGACTAGAGGGCATCTGGACTGAAAACAGTGAAGCAAAATAATGTATTATTATTATAGAAATATGTTATGTCACACTACTAGATGCCACTAAATCCTACGCACCGTCCCTTTAAAGTGGCAGTAGGCAGTATATTTTTGGCATCATTGGGCAAAAATTCCATAATAACCTTTCAGCATATTGTAATTCAAGTGTTCTGAGAGAAAACTAGACTTCTGCACCCCATCATAGCTCTGTTTTCAGGCTTTAGAAAATCTAGCCCGTGACGGGAGACTATGACCAATCACAGGTCATTTCATTGAGAGAGCGTAACTTGGCGTTCCTTCACCAGATTTCACAATGGCTGCGGCGTCACAAACTTTCTCATTTTACAGCAAAACAGTACACTACAAGATGATTCTGAAAACATTTGAGGCGAGAAATAGGCATTAACGTAACATAATATTGATTCATATTTGATCAGCGCGGTCTAGTTTGACCGTTTGGTCGGAGTTCGCGAGTGATTGACAGCCGGCTCTAATAGACGCTCTCTCTTATTGCTTGTTTTCCTCTGGTCTGTGAAATCTTGCAGATGCCGTTAGGAGCATCGGAGGACACAGAGGCACATGATTTTTTTCAGGTTACCTGTTTCATGTACCACTGTCACAATATAGCGACTGTTTATAAAATATATAATTACTTGTTTTAATCATATTTGCTCCAATCTCGCCTACTTCAGCTTTAAGAATGAAAATTTAAGCTCAATGTGAAGTATAAACTCAAATTCATGCAAAGACATTGTATATAAAAAGTAATGAAAAAAATGAAATACTAAAAAAAGCAGAAATCTGAATCATGAGACTAATAATAATAATAATCAGCAAATATAACAACGGTAATATACAGTATAATAATTACGGAAATCAATGATTATTTATCATTGGAAGATAAAATCACACCTGTTCCAATCTAAATCATTCAATTCATAAAATACCTACCCTCACACATGCACATGGTGCAGGCTCTGCAGTTAAACCCATAGGTTTAACATTGTGTTAATACTAGCAGAACCCACGTCTAGCAGGTTTTAACCACTAAATTGAATACAGTTTATAAGAACGTGAAATGACAACACAGTGCATGGAGGCTCGGTCTGCACGTCCATAGAAAGGCGGAGAAATGGACGGCAAAAGCAAGAGAGGAAAAGCAAAATCGAGCCAAGATGTAATCGGATTGTTACATAACGGTGGCACAGTGACGCTGTCTGCGCGGCGTCGGGCCTCGACCTTGCCTGAGGCCCCCGTCGTCCCCTCTTTCAGACTCATTTACACTGACCTCTTAATTACTATAATGAGCCATCAGAGGCACGGATTAACACCAAACACAGTGTTTATTTAAACTCACACATGAAGGTCAAATGAAGGAAGGACTTTCTTCCCTCTTGAATCACTCCACGGGTGTTACTCTGGTTCGCAATAACACTATCACACCGCAAGGCCTCGATTGGATTAGTTGGGGATTACCGCAGTTTGTGGTTGCCTCTTCCAAACAGAGCCTCAGTTGTCCACAGTCTAACGGGTGATTTCAGTGATGGACAGGTGCCAGGCATGGTGTTATGACAAAAATATTACAGCCAAGGATTATAGTTTAGCTCTCTTTATCCTTCCACTTACCCTGGGATTCTCTTCACTGATATCTCTGTCCCCTTCCCCTACTTATGGACAAGACTCTACCCTCAGTAGTGGGTTTACATGAGCCCTTCATATACATAAATAGTGTTTGTGTGGATGTGTGTTTTTACATGTGTGTTAAAGGACTAGTGTGTAACAATCAGGGGGATCTAACGGCAGAAATGGAATATAATATTAATAAGTGAGTGGAGGGGTACTCAGTTGCAATCTGCAACCACACCACTAGATGCCGCCACACACTACTTTTAAACAAGGCAAAGTGTGCAGAACACAGATATGTAATTTTGTCTTTGATAAGCTTATAACTTCAGTTGGCAGTGTATTGATGAAGCACAGTAAATGTATAATTCCCAGGCTCCTAGTTACTACTTTTGCCAGGACTATTATTTCATGCGCATCCATCATCTGCTAATAAAACAGCCCACTGACTGACTAAAACACGTGCACACTCATGCCTCCACACCCGAAGGAGCACTTCACTGTTTACATTTACTCATCTCTAAAAATAAGGAAGACAAAGTCTGACTCATCTGCAACAGAATCAAATCAGCTGATTAGCCAACATGTACCGTCATCACTGTGTTTGTTCTTGTTCACATATCAGCTCCCCTCACCGTAGGCAGATTGCATGCTTATACGTTCCAAATCTCATATTTTTTCTTTTTACTTTTAGTACGCACTGCAGCTGCCCTTACAAAGTACGTACTGTTGCACGCAGTATGCATACAATTGGGACTTTGTATGCTGTATACTCAACATAACATTGTACCTTGACCTTTGACCCTCCTGCTCATATATTCGCTGCGCAGAAGATTGTGGGTCAGAATAGCCAGAAAAGCATGCTGACTTGCATACTGCAAAATGCAATATTTTTGACATTTTATAGACAAAACAATCAATCGATCAACTGAAAATGTAATGACAGACTAATTGATAATTACAATAAACAAAGTTGCATCTGTAAAATTATGTCATATTCCTTTATGATAATAAAGGGCATAAATAGAATTTATAAATCCTGTGCACAGTAAGTTATTTTAGCCCATTTGTTAGAATGTACATTCATAATTACCTTATTATCATAGTTCTGTAATCTGTAAGATTGTGGTCATATATCAATAATGTCTATAAAGCATGATTGAAGCTAATGGGATCTTTTAATGTTAAAGAGAGAAATCTTATTACATTTAATTTGAGGGATTTAATGTGTTTGGAGTAATCCAGGATAGTTTTGTCCTTGAGCACCGGAGCCTGAGGTACAACATGTCCTCGTATATGGTCCTGGGTCTGTTTCCGTGTATTAGTCGTACAGTGAAACACTGGTGAGTTTACATAACTGAAGGTTGCAGACAGACACAATGTCCTCCACAGGTACACACAGGAACAGACTTAATGTTGGGGAAACATTATCAAAACACTGGATCATGTTTTATTTTCATGTATTTTTCTTCTGTAAAAAAGATAATAAATATTTTGTGCATTACCACAGACTATTTGCATTATCTGGCACTAAGGGACTGATTGCACATGGTGTATTAGGCTGTATTATCCTTTTCGGATCATTAATAATAATTTATGGATCGCTCTGTTTTCATTAAAACACAAGTGTGATTCTTTCAGTTCAATTCAATTTATTTTTGTATAGCGTCAAATCATAACAGAAGTTATCTTGAGACGCTTTTCACATAGAGCAGGTCTAGACCGTACTCTATAATTTAGAGACCCAGCAAGAGATCCCCCATGAACATGCATTGTTATGCGACAGTGGCAAGGAAAAACTACCCTTTAGCGAGCAGAAACCCTTTCAAAAATAAATTCCTACCAACAAATAATAACTTCTGTTTAACATCAAAACACACAAAAAACACAAAACACAACATCAAAGCTGAGGTCGACCACTTTCCTCATGACTGACAGGAAGAATTGTACAGTAGATTTTGGCTATTCAAAACTGGAGGGGGTTGTGTGGTATTTGCTTGTCCTCACCTCTGTGTTAGCTCACAGCTCTGTGGTCATTATGTAACCACAGGAACAAATTTCTCTTTATCTGAGGGCAGATGTGCAGACTCCCAACCACCCTCCACTCCACCTCTGTGTGAGTGTTTTCTGATAAGAAACTAATCAAGTGAGAAATGATAGTACTGTAGGTCCAGAGAGTTTAGACGAGCACGGATAAATATCACCACTGTCTGGAACAACACTGAGCTCTAGTGGTGAGAAGTGGTGAGGGGAAATGATAGCAAGAGAACAAACTGAGATTGCTTCACTTATAATTTTATCTGAATTAAATGCATTATGAAATTAAATAAAAAATAAAAAATACTAAATAGTTGATATTCTTTCATCTTAAAAGGTAACACTGTATTGCTAAAACTTTTTACAGTAAATATTTTTTTAATATAGCCTATACTATGTCAATAGCCTATTCTGCCGCCACACTTATTCTAGGTAATAATAATGGTGCATTCAACTATATATACACAGCTGATATTATTGGATTGTTAATGTGGTTGTATCACAGTGTGAATAAAATAAAATTGTACTTGAGTAAATGTACTTAGTTACATTTCACCACTGCTAACTGGTGACCTGGTAAACAGCACAGAGGCTTGCATCAGGAAAATTAATATTCAGTCAGTCTGATTGCAATACTCCACAAAAACTATAAATAAATAAATGTGTCTTTAAGGCTACAGTTGGAGAGCTGAGACAACGCAAGTACTGAGAATACTGCATGTAATTATTTAAAAAACATGCATGATGAGATTAAAAAAAAAAGGCTCAATCAATCAATCAAGGGCTAATAATGCAAGCATGTAGGCAGCAGAAGTTTGAGGGCTACAAGTTGACTTCATGACAGTTTTGTATAAGAGATAAAATGAAATAGTCCTTCATTAGTCCCACAGCAGGGAAATTTGCAAGATTACAGCAGCAAAGGGGGGACAGTGCAAACAACAAGAGGCATTAGTAAAAAAAAACAAAAATAAGATCTAATAAATAAGCAAGTAAATAATAAAGATATAGTAAGTAAGTAAACAGTAAAAAAAACAAAATAAGATCTAATAAATAAGCAAGTCAATAATAAAGATATAGTAAGGCCTAGTAAGTAAACAGTAAAAAACAAGATATAAATAAAAAATAGACTGAATGAGTGGTTGGGTTCACATTATTGCACATATAAATATGAAATGTTGATATTGCACATAAATTAGTATCATCTGCAAGTTTTTCATTTGTCACTTGTCTTCATCCATTCCTGGCCTGATCCTGTATTGATTCATATTATATCAATACATCCATGGCTCATGCTCATAGGTTTTTTTTTTTTTTTTTTTTTTAATAGTCTTTATTTTATATTTGTAGACAATACAAAGAACAATTCAAACAATACATAGATAAACAATACAAATAGTGGACATAAATCAACAATCAAATCAATCTACATTTATTTGTATAGCCCTTTACAATAACCAAAAGGTACCCAAAGTGCTTCACATTAACATAAAAAAATAACAGGAATAAAAAACATAAATGGATAAATAAAAACAAAAACAAACAAACATAAAACTAAAATAAATAAATAAAATTACAAAACACAAAACATGTCAGGGGTTAATGTAAATAAAATAATAGTAACTTAAAGGCCACAGGTGACGCTGTTAACAAGCATTTCTGAAAGTTACAAATAGTCCCAAATAATCCCTTTTAAGGGCTCTTCGAGCATTTCTGAAAGTTACAAATAGTCCCTTTAAAAAAAACAACAAAAAAAATCATGCGTTTAACGACTTGACTAGATTTATTTATCACATTAAATAAAGTGTCTGCATAGATACCACTGTACACCATTAATGTGGGCGTACAGTGTGATGTGTGTGTGTCTCAGAGTAGTGACGTGTGTTAGCGGCTGGTCTGGTGACGTGTCTGTGTCTCTCTCTCTGTGTCTCTCTCTCTCTCTCTCTCTCTCTCTGTCTCTCTCTTGATGGAGCCTCTCTGACTCTCTTTTTCCTCTGTCTCTCTCTGGTTCCAGTAACACGACAGGACTCGTCTTCAGGACACCATGGGCAGTAGGTGACATCCATCTCTTCTCTACACGTGTTCAGGCTCGAAAATAGTGAACTAACCTCCAACAGATAAATAAATAACGGAACAGAAAGCTAATGTAGCTAACCTTGGCTAGCTTAACGGCTAGCTGGCAGCTAGCTTGTAACAGCTAATTTAAAGCGTTTATTCTTCATTAAATCAAGTCTAAGATGTGTTTTGCTTCACAAGTCGGAGCTAATTTCTAACATCCTGCCTTTTATCTTTCTCACAGTTGCTCAAACTTCCTCTTTTACATTGATTTACTCAGTTTTATGTGTGATTGAATGCTAGTTAGCATCATGCTAGCTGAAGGAACTGCAGGATCGTTCTCTGGAGAGACATGCTGGTTTCTTTTCTCCTGTTTTATACGAGCATGTTGATAGTTAGAAGAGTACAGGTAAAGGATTCAGTTGCATGTGTTAAATATCTTGCTGTCAAAGTCAATTTCAGTGATTGACACAGCTGATCTGTTGAAGAGGAGACATCCAGCAGCAGCGAGGCCTCTAACTGTCTATAAATGACAACACTTTGCTCAAGTCTATTTGTTTTTATGTACAATTATTGCTCAGAAAATACAGTTTGTTTGCTGCATTGGCTAGTTGTCCAGTTGGAAGCTGGTTAGCTGCTGGTTAGTGATGACGTTGCCTCTAAACTAACCTGGTTTTTAAGAGGACCAATTACTCAAAATAACAAAATAATTGTGATATATTGTGAGTGTGTGTGTGTGGTGTAAATGCAATGATAGACTTGCAATGCTAAATTGGTTAGTTGAGTACTAGTAAAGGATTCAGTTGCATGTGTTAAATATCTTGCTGTCAAAGTCAATTTCAGTGATTGACACAGCTGATCTGTTGAAGACAAGAGGAGACATCCAGCAGCAGCGAGGCCTCTAACTGTCTATAAATGACAACACTTTGCTCAAGAGTATTTGTTTTTATGTCTGATTATTGCTAAGAAAGTACAGCTTGTTGCTGCATTGGCTAGTTGACTGCTGGCAGTTGGTTAGCTGGTTAGCTGGTGGTTAGTGATGACGTTGCCTCTAATCTAACCTGGTTTTTAAAAGCACCAATGATAGACTTGCAATGCTAAATTGGTTAGTTGAGTATCAGTAAAGGATTCAGTTGCATGTGTTAAATCACTTGCTGTCAAAGTCACTTTCAGTGATTGACACAGCTGTGTTGAAACATGTTTCAAATTTCCTGTTTTGTGTTGTTAATTGTACTACTCTGCGAGCCTCTACAATTGCCCCTCCGGGACAAATAAAGTGATTTGAATTGAATTGAATTGAAGAGGAGACATCCAGCAGCAGCGAGGCCTCTAACAGTCTATAAATGACAACACTTTGCTCCAACTTTGCTCAAGTGTAATTTGTTATTATGTCTGATTATTGCTAAGAAAATACAGTTTGTTACTGCATTGGCTATTTGACTGCTGGCAGCTGGTTAAGCTGGTTGGTTAGTGATGACGTTGCCTCTAAACTAACCTGTTTTTTAAGAGCACCAATGATAGGCTTGCGATGCTAAATTGGTTAGTCGAGTACCAGTAAAGGATTCAGTTGCATGTGTTAAATCACTTGCTGTCAAAGTCACTTTCAGTGATTGACACAGCTGATCTGTTGAAGAGGAGACATCCCGCAGCAAGGCCTCTAACTGTCTATAAATGACAACACACTGCATACTAGTCCCTCCAACTTTGCTCAAGTCTATTTGTTTTTATGTGCAATTATTGCTTAGAAAATACAGCTTGTTGCTGCATTGGCTAGTTGTCTGCTGGCAGCTGGTTAAGCTGCTGGTTAGTGATGACATTGCCTCTAAACTAACCTGGTTTTTAAGAGGACCAATTACTCAAAATAACATAAATAATTGTGATATATTGTGAGTGTGTGTGTGTGTGTGGTGTAAATGCAATGATTACTTCTGTCTTTTAAACCTGCTAATCTCTCTTTCTGCAGTCAAATTTTTGGAGGTCATCAAGCCTTTCTGTGCAGTCTTGCCAGAAATTCAGAAACCAGAAAGAAAGGTAGGTCTCATTATAAATTATTATTATTAATCACACATTTTTTTATCTGTTCAAATGTACCTTAACAGGAGATTTGTTGAGTATTTAATAGTCTGATCAACATGGGAGTGGGCAAACATGCTTGCTTTATGCAAATGCACACGTTGTACACAAAACAATGACAAATAGAATTAGAAACTCACACAGGTACTGCATTTAAAGCATTAAAAATATGCTCAAATCATAACATGGCAAACTCAGTGTGTCAGTGTGCTGACTTGACTATGACTTGCCCCAAACTGCTTGTGATTATCATAAAGTGGGCATGTCTGTAAAGGGGAGACTCGTGGATACCCATAGAACCCATTTTCATTCACATATCTTGAGGTCAGAGGTCAAGGGACCCCTTTGAAAATGGCCATGACAGTTTTTCTTCGCCAAAATTTAATGCAAGTTTGGAGCGTTATTTAGCCTCCTTTGCAAAGAGCTAGTATGACTGTGATTGGTACCAATGGATTCCCTAGGTTTTTTATTTTCATGATATCAGTTTCTTCACTCTAGCTTTAAAACTGAGCCTGCTACGACCTCTGAAAGATTGATTGCATTAACGCGTTATTATCGCTTTAACTTTGACAGCCCTAGTCTTAGCAAATACTCTTATTAAGTTGCATTATGTCTGCAATGTGCTTTTATGAATGACATGTGCTCTTTTTTTTTAATCCACGCAGATTCAATTTAGAGAAAAAGTACTATGGACGGCCATCACACTATTCATCTTTCTGGTGTGCTGCCAGGTTAGTATCTTAATGACATCCAACCTACTGCTTCTGTTAGTGGTTATCATGGTTTGTGACACTGTTTTATATCTTTTTCTTGATTCAGATTCCTCTCTTCGGCATCATGTCTTCAGATTCAGCAGATCCCTTCTACTGGATGAGAGTAATCCTGGCTTCCAACAGAGGTGCTTGAATTGTATATGTTAAACAGGGTTATAATATGCAAGAATTTCCTAAAAAACAATGTATAGACTGATACAAAAATAATCCCTCTCAGTCATCACTTTCACTAGAAGTGTGTTGCGATGTCTGTTTCTGCAGAGACCCTGCAGCCCTTTGCCTGTATTTTCTCTTTTCTTCTTATTTTGCTTTACGCGGGACGCTTCGAGGCACAAGTCCTTTAGCTCTGTCAGATACAAAGCGGCTGTATTTCACGGATGACAACGTGTTGTGTTATGTGCCATCGCTGCTCCCTCTCTCCCTTCCTCGCTTGTTGAGCCAACAAGGAGTGGCTGTATGCTGTGTGTTTATAAGCAGCAACTGACAACGGTTACATATTATACCTTTTAATCACAGAGTGCTTTTATGTCCTGTGCTGCTCCAACAAGTAGAAATAATCGAATTCCAGTCTTGTTATCAGATCTGACGTAATCTCAATATCACGTGTGATAAGTCAAAGGTCAACAGGCATAGGCCCTTGTGCATTGTTTCTGTTGTTGTGCTAACTGAGGCTTACAGTGACACTAATGCTCTTCACCTCCAGGTACTCTGATGGAGCTGGGTATCTCACCCATTGTCACCTCAGGCCTTATCATGCAGCTGCTGGCTGGTGCCAAGATCATTGAGGTGGGAGACACTCCCAAGGACAGAGCCCTCTTCAATGGAGCTCAGAAATGTAGGTCTACCACTCACTACATTTGCTATTTTTAGAACTTGTCACGTACCTTTGAAACTGTGAAGATTTGTGTATTTGCTTTGAAGATAGCAGACGCAATACACTGCTCAGTAACATCAGTAGTAGCTGTTCCTGCAAAATCGCCAATTGCAAATCATTTTTTTCTGTCTTTTCGCAGTGTTTGGAATGATCATCACCATTGGACAGGCCATTGTATATGTTATGACTGGCATGTATGGAGACCCTTCAGAGATGGGTGCTGGGATATGCTTGCTCATCATCATCCAGGTTAATACAAACTCACTGCTGCTCTCCAGCCTAAAATCTGGTAATGTGTGTTTCTGGAACCAGACGTGCACATTTCCAAAGTTTAGGCTATGTGTCTGAAATTGTGTTTTAGCTCATTCAGGGTGTTAAAAAACAATAGAAAAAATTCAATCCATTAATCATTGAATTTATCTTACCCACTTAAATAATATTTGTAGGCCAAAATATTTAATACACATTCTTTATAGTAGTCTGTCAATCAACCTGATTTGTGTGTCAAGTATTGTGTGACGCACTTAGAGGTTGAATATAAAACATGTTAGCTTGTTAGCTCTTGTAGAGTACATGTTTTCCTTTGCATTATTTTCAAATTAATTTACAAATATTTTCCAAATGAATTTAAACTTTAAATCCTCTCCCTTCGTAGGATGAGCAGAAATCAGATAATTAAAACCCTGGCTGGTTAATTGTGACTGTCATAATGTTGTGTTGTACACAGCTGTTTTGAACAGCTAGCTGTCTGCCTGAATCGGCTCAATATAAACCTCCTGTCCGTTTCTTCAGCTCTTTGTCGCAGGTCTGATTGTGTTGCTGCTGGACGAGCTGCTCCAGAAGGGCTATGGTCTGGGCTCGGGTATCTCTCTCTTCATCGCGACCAACATCTGTGAGACGATCGTGTGGAAGGCCTTCAGCCCCACCACTGTCAACACCGGCAGAGGTACGGGTGCTGGGAACGAACACATTTTGAAGCTGAGGGAAGATGCAGGAGATACATCTTCATCTGTATTATAATGGCTAACCCCGTGACTCCTGTTGTTTATCCAGGTACTGAGTTTGAGGGAGCCATCATTGCTCTCTTTCATCTTATTGCCACCCGCACGGACAAGGTGCGCGCCCTGAGAGAGGCCTTCTACAGACAAAACCTGCCTAACCTCATGAACCTCATCGCCACCGTCTTTGTGTTTGGAGTGGTCATATACTTCCAGGTGAGCTGGCAACGCCAACTAAACACAGTCCAGTGTCTGTCTTACTGCACTAAAGGAATTTGGACGACATGTTTTGAAGCAAATATCAGCTTACTGATGGGCGCTCTTTGTTACCTCACCAGGGCTTCAGGGTGGACCTGCCCATCAAGTCAGCACGCTACCGTGGACAATACAACACCTACCCCATCAAACTGTTCTACACCTCCAACATCCCCATCATCCTGCAGTCTGCCCTGGTCTCCAATCTCTACGTCATTTCTCAGATGCTCTCAACGCGTTTCAGCGGCAACTTCCTCGTCAACCTACTGGGTACCTGGTCTGTAAGTATATAACCGGTGTTTCGCCTCCAGCACGTCCAGTCTCAGTCTTTGCGACATGTTTAAAGACTAGGAGGTTGTATTAAAGGTGTGTAACAGTGTGTAGTATTTAAGGGGATCTATCAAGCCCCCAGGAAGAGCGCTGGGCTTTGAAGCAAATTTTCGTAGTGGACAAACGGCGGCACTGTAACTTCTGTGTCCGTCACGTGATGCCATTGGGCCCAAAAAGACTTTTTCCCCATAGACTTACATTGGGAAAAAGACGTATGTAACCCAGCGGATAATTTTTTTTTAAGTGGATCAACTTCCGAGTACGAACACTTGAATAGCCCTTATTTAAATCATTAGGTCATAAAAGTTGTAAAATGCGCCACTGAGCAACTCTCATAGGAATGAACGGGGCCCCGCCTCCAACGCTGTATCCAGTTCTCTTTATACATCCAGGGGATCTATTAGCAGAAATGGAATATAATAATCATAACTATGTTTTCATTAGTGTATAATCACCTGAATGAGCCCTTCACATCTACATAGTGAGCGGGTCCTCTTCACGGAGTCCGCCATGTAGCTGTAGTTTCTACAGTAGCCCAGAACGGACAAACCAAACACTGGTTCTAACGAGAGCCTTTCACATTTTTACGTTACCTTAAGGCCACCGTAGTTCTCCGACATGCTTGTGAAACTGCGGTAACGTGAGCCGCAGAGTGCAAAACCGTGGTACCGCCGGCCGCCGTCTGACCCTCGTTGCTCCTAAAGTAGTGTTACTATGGTAAGGATGGCCTCTGAGCGAGGCGAATGGCGTTACCACGGTTTTGCGGCTCACTTTATCACAGTCTTGGAAAAGGAGGGGTACTCAATTGGTTGCAATCTGAAACCACACCACTAGATGTCACCAAACCCTACACACTGTACCTTTTAAGGAGTCTTGGTGATTTTCATAAAGAGGGCAAAGTCAGGTTCAGTCTCTTGCGTTGTAGTTAAGTCGTGCATCTTACTAACAAAATCTTTTTTTTTGTTTAGGACTCCACGACTAGTGGACCAGCTCGGGCCTACCCGGTGGGCGGTCTCTGCTACTTCCTCTCTCCTCCAGAGTCGTTTGGTTCTGTCCTGGATGATCCGGTTCACGCTGTTATCTACATTGTCTTCATGCTTGGCTCCTGCGCCTTCTTCTCCAAGACCTGGATTGAGGTCTCAGGATCCTCTGCCAAAGATGTAAGCCTGCGTTTGCAGAAGCATTTGCTACTTGCTTTTGCACCAGTCCCGCTTGAAATTAACATGTGTTTATCACTGTGTGTGTCTCAGGTGGCGAAGCAGCTGAAGGAGCAGCAGATGGTGATGAGGGGACACAGAGAGACCTCTATGGTGCACGAGCTCAACAGGTGCAAACAGTTTCATGTTTGTTACTTGCAGTAGAAAGTTGTCCTCCAGAATATTTATGTATTAATAATGGATTTACTATTCACAGGTACATCCCCACAGCTGCTGCCTTCGGTGGCCTCTGCATAGGAGGGCTGTCGGTCATGGCTGACTTCCTGGGTGCCATTGGTTCAGGTACAGGAATCCTCTTGGCTGTGACCATCATCTACCAGTACTTTGAAATCTTTGTAAAGGAGCAGAGCGAAGTGGGCAGCATGGGAGCACTGCTTTTCTAGAAAATACCAACCTTCTGACACACATCAGACAAAGCGCATCCACCCCCCCATCAGTTTTGTTATTTTGCTTCTTTTTTTTTGCAATTCGCACAATCAGTCCATTTTGCAGCTGGGATAAGCAACTTTACTCCACCACCTGTGTTTTCAACCATTACCTCTCTAGCGTGTCAATGCTGAGAAAACCACGTCGGTTGCTCCCAGCGTTGAGCATAGTATTGTGCGTCTTCAGTCCTTTTACTCCAATAGCTATAACCCATCTCTCTGCAGGCTGCCTAAGTCCCCACTGAATGTCTTATCAGCTGAAGAATGCCTAAATGCACACAAGTGTGAGGTGCTGTCTTTGACTTACCTCAGGCATTGTTCATCGCGGCATGTTCAAGGAACACTAAGACAGCGACAACAGTGCTTATTTAAAGCTGAAAGCACTGCCTGGACATTTCGGGAGAGTTGAAAGAAAGCCATGTCATGTTCATCACAAGTAGCAATAGTGCTTGAGGTTTCTGGGGGCCTTTTAGTAGGATGTGAAAGTATAAATAAAATATGCTTGTACTCCTCATAAGGTTTCTGGTAATCTCAGACAAGCTGTTAGTGGATTTTATTTACTTATATTTTGATATTTTAAATGATGGACTGTGTTTATATTCACTCTGGTCTTATGTGGGGCACAGTGTTCGTCCTACGTCTCTGGGTCCTCAAAGGAAAGTGTTTGTCTGTGTCGTCATGCTCTTTTATTCCCAGACTGAATCGCTGCACAATACTGCCGAGGTTGTCGGGATGAGGGTGGGTTTGATAGGGACGAAAAGGGGTTTCATTTTGGTTTTTACTTTATGTAACAGACATAATTGTGTTATTAAAAAAACAGGATTTTTTTTCCAACATACTTGTGTTTTGATTCCTATTGTCTCCTTGGTGTGCTTTGTCCTTGCATGTTCTGGGACCACTACAGGATACTATTCGTGGGTGAAATAAGTACGGGATAATGTACAACGAGCTGGTCATTTTTGTGAAATGAACCCCGACAGGGCGACGCGGCATCGCGCTTGCATCGCGCTGTCTGGGGTTTATTTCACAACAATGACCAGCTGACCAATCAGAATTGAGTATTCAACAAAGCCGTGTAATAATGAAGAATAACGCATAGTGCCATAGCAATTGAATGCTGTTAGCACACGTTATTGATAGTTAAAGCTGGATTTGACACTTAAGGGCAGTAAGACTACAAACAAGTACAGCAACAAGCATTGACATAGTTACTAGGGCTGTTGCTCTGATATTAGCCTCTACAGTTGAGACAAGTTTATGTCCATTGAGTTGTGATTTATAACTCGGCTGTAGTTTAATTCAGTTGCTGTAACTACCAATCACTTAACTTCCACTAGAGGTCACTGTATGAGGTTTAAAATTGACTTGCTTCAGGTGGTAAAGAGTAAAATATAAGTCTATAAGGGGGGATTTTGCTATTCAAACTGTATACACCAAAACATCACTACCAGCAACCTTCTCACTTTACATTCAATGTTTGTATCAAATTTTCTGCTTTAATTTGACAATGAAAATAGATAAATAAGAAATGTCTTCAAGGCCAATCAGAAGTCTAGTTACCTATGACTAATTACTACTCATAGATATCCTATGATCTGAAGAATGAGTCACCAAACAAGTTATGAGGCAATGCATTGATGGATATTTAATTCAATCGGGTGATCATTAAGAATACATTTTCTAAATTATTTATATTTAATTTATTTTGCATTTAATTTACCATTTTGTACCAAATTCACTTTTCCATCTGCTCGCTCTTTATATGAAAATCTGGGGCCTTGTAGCTTTTAGACTGTGGGATGTGTGAGCTTCAATATCACCTGTAGTTTGTCATGCACACCAATATAACAGAAATTAATCTTCTCCTGAGGGATGGAACAAAAAGAGGTACAGAGAAAATTTCACAGGGTGTATTGTATAGGCGTTCAGTTTAACTGTAACTCAGGACTCACAAGGTCATATGACTGTAGTAGAACTGAACAGGAAAGCAGGAAGAAACTTGGTAAGTCAAAATAAAAATGGGAAATCCTTGTTTAATTTATTTGTAAATTAAGTTTATTCAAAATTATTCACAAACATATTTTGATTTCACTTTTTTAAAGAAGTGTATACACATATATATATAATTTATATATATATGTATGTATATATGTATATATATAATTTATATTATAATATGTAATTATATATTATAATATATAATATAATCCATTTTAATTTTATATTTTATATGTTATATATATATTATTATATTTTATATATTTACATTTTATATATATATATATATATATATATATATATATATATTAGTCATTTTATATATACATATACTTTTTTTCAGATCCAGGGGGATTTTTTTAAATAAAAACATTAACCAAAGAGCACAAATAAAAAGTTTTCTTATTTTTTTTATTTATTATTTTGAGATAAAAATGGTTTTAATGTACTGTTTGGTTTCATTTTCGAATCTTATAAATACGGATTTAGAGTGGCTAAATTTGGATTTATGAGTATTAAATTTAGCTAAACTTATGATCAAATTTATTCAATATAATTCTTTACATTTTTTTTTCATTATTGTTAGATTTTGTTATATTTATTATTTCTTTATTATAAAAAGGGACTGGGTGATGTCATTACCGTGCGCCCACATGTGACCGGCGGGTCAGAGGAGCGTCACAGGGTCTGTCTGTCTGTCTGACTGTCGGACGCCGGCTAGCTGGTAGTTTCTCAGATGAGCTCCTCGCAGTTGTTAAGTAATTCCTCTCACACCGGTCATCTTTTATAACAGAGGGAGACGGACTGAACCACCGGCAGACATGTCGTACTGCAGACAGGAAGGTAAAACATCTTCTTTCATTCATTTTCACTCCAATGTCACCGAGCAGCCACCATGCTACTGTAGGTTAGCTCCATTGCTAGCTGCTAGGGAAGCTAAACCTCCAGTAATAGTAAAGGAAGGTTTATAATAAGGTTTATTATTGTAGTGACTTAATACTCTGGTCGCTGGCGTCATTAGATGGTATGTAAGTCACAAAGTGTGAGAAACTGCTGGCTCTGATCCTGGTGGAGCTGTCAGAGTTATCAAACAGCTCTAAGAGGTTAACTCCAGTCAAAGCTATTAGCATAGTGGACCCCCAGGGGTCACTGTCAACCACATAGTCCAGCTGTACTCTACAGGACCACGTTTTACTACTTTTACCTATAAAGCCATTATCATAGGTCCAGACCCCACTTCTCTTAGGTTCTCTATCCCAGTGGTTCCCAACCTTTTTCATGTCAAGGACCCCCAAATTGACACACATTAGGTCACGGACCCCCATTTGATAAGATTTTGGAAAGATTTGGGTTGTTAGATATGATTGATTAAGACCAGAATAGTTGTCAACTACAGTTGAGGAGATGTGGGGGGAAAGGAAAACCCATGATCAGAATAGTGAGTGACTCACATTGGGCTCACTTCTATAGTGAATTAAATAGTGAAGATACACTATTCCCCATTTTTCGTGTAACTCCCTCAAAGGACCCCTAGGGGTCCCCGGACCTCTGGTTGGGAACCACTGCTCTATCCTGTTGTTGCATCAAACCCAGTGCAGAAATCTGGGTGTTATCTTTGATAACGAACTTAACTTTCACTGTCAATCATTGATGTTGATGTTGTCGTTTGTGTTTCTGTCATTTAAGGTAAAGATCGCATCATCTTTGTGACCAAGGAGGACCACGAGGCTCCCAGCAATGCTGAGCTCATCGCAGATGACCCCAATGATCCTTATGAGGAGCAGGGTTAGTCATTTAGTCCTTGTGGAAAAAGTTGACCTGACTTCTAAATAGGGCTGCGCGATATGGCCAAAATCCTCTATTATGATATAGGTCATTTCATATCTCGATAACAATGTATTTATATATATATATTGTTTTCTGGTAATTCAATAGTCTATATGAAATAACCACATGGTAAAGCCTATTTTTGTACACGTCTGTGTGAATTGAATACAAAAGTACCTAGTATTTTCTCATTTTAAGAACTTGAGTGCAAAATGAACATAAGTTTTAAGTAAAATTATAGAGAGAAAAAAGAAATTGCGATATTTTGACGATATATATTTGTCATATTGTCCAGCCCTACTTCCAAACATTCCTCCTTTTCTCACAAAGGTAACCTATTAACTAGTTTCCTGTTTGTTTAGGTCTCATCCTGCCAAATGGAGACGTCAACTGGAACTGCCCGTGCCTCGGCGGCATGGCCAGCGGACCGTGTGGCTCTCAGTTCAAGGAGGCCTTCTCCTGCTTCCACTACAGTAAGGAAGAGGTGAAGGGCTCCGAGTGCATCGACCACTTCCGTAACATGCAGGAGTGCATGCAAAAGTACCCTGAGCTCTATCCTCAGGACGAGGATAAAGCAAGCTCCACCCAGGCAGAGTCCAGCTCTGGGTCTGTCTCCGCCGCCCCGACTGAGGGCTCTGCCTTACCCACTGAACCTGACTCTACCCCGGCCACGTCTGACAGCACGCCACCTACAGACAACCAGACCGCCAGCTAAGGTCCATCAGTTGTCATCCAGGCTTCTCTGTGTGTGCAAGCACTGCCCAGCATAAGTGACTCTCCATGAAGAGCTCTGATTGGTCTCTCCTCCTGTAAAAGCCTACAGAGAGGACTTACTGACACAGCTCTGGTGCTCATGGGCAATATTTACAGACCATCAGAGAAGGACTTTGTGAATGCAGAGAGACGTAGCGTTTGTACAAAAGTAGAGGCTGCTTTCTTTGCTGAGCACTCAACAAATCATTGAATAATATGATTAAATGACAGCAGGTCACGCTGTTTGCTGCAGGGACATTAGTTGAAGGACTCACCTTATATGCAATAGGAATTTAATTTGCTGCGTGTTCATGTCAATCAGAAGAGCTTGTTTGTTAGCGGTCATTATGTGTGTTAATGTTGACTGGTCACGAAAATCACTGATTTATCACCAATTACTCACTTTGACAGAAATCAACACAGTAATCACTAGATTTGTTCAGCTATTTGTAGGAATTTACCTCGAGTCAAGACCGTTTTGATGCTTTCTACAACTTAAAGGTACAGTGTGTAGGATTTGGCGACATCTAGTGGTGCGGTTGCAGATTGCAACCAACTGAGTGCCACTTGGCTCACTCCTCCCTTTCCAAGACTGTGGCAACTTGAGCCGTCTGAGCCATCCTTACCATAATAACACTACTTTAGGAACGGAAGTCAGACGGTGGCTGGCGTTACCACGGTTTTACAAAGGCTCTCTCTAGAGCCAGTGTTTGGTTTGTCCGTTCTGGGCTACTGTAGAAACATGGTGGAACAACATGCCGGACTTCGTGAAGAGGACCTGCTCCCTGTGTAGATTTGAAGGGCTCATTCTAAGCTAACGAAAACACAACGATTCTTAGTTTCAGGTGATTATACACTAATGAAAACATAGTTATGAATATTATATTCCATTTATGCTAATAGATCCCCCAAAATCCTACACACTGTCCCTTTAAAGGCCCAGACACACCAACCCGACATCAAAGAACTAGCGGCGTTGAAGGCCAACCTTTGAGTCGCCTCATGTCACCTTTGTCTTGGCCAAAAAGTTGCACTTGAACACACTGCAAAGAAGTCAGCCGACAGCCAACAACCACATACGTTCTGCGCCTGCATGAGATGAAATAACTCATTCCAGATGACCATGTCGTTGTGAAAATATCTGTGTATTGGAATCATCAGATGAGATGAAGATGAAAGATGAGAAGAGCCTTCTGTGTTTTTCCTCTTGACTTTACTCGTTGGCTTTCTTTCCTCACTTCTGTTTCTCTTCTCGTTCGTTTAAGTTGAACAGCCAATCAGAGTGATTTCTTTCACCAACGGGCGCCGCTGCTGATTGAATATGCTGAATCCGCCAAAAAAACTCCAGCACGGGCAGACTAGAGTCGACGGTGCGGGACACACCGCAAAAACTAGGCCGACAGACGCTCACCGACGGCCCACCATCGGCTTGGTTTGTCAGGGCCTTTACAGTTAATCTCTAGACCAAAACGCACTAACTAACTGGTAAGAACACAAGGCTGCTGTTTCAGCTTCTGTTCAGTGAACATAACATAGTATAGTAAGAAATGTTTTTAGCTGTTTGTTGACATCTTCAGGGTCTCCAACTACATCTGTTGCCGTGTGAACAATGGTTGTCATATTTATTAATTCACTGTATCTGGCCTTGACCAAAGTGGTTTGTCACATTTAACTGTCACTGCGTAAATGTCTCTGTTGTCTTAACACTGTCTCGAGAGTCTCCAGTTGGATGCTGTGGTCACCATTCAATGACATTCAGGCCTTAAAAAGACTTGATGGGTTGTTCTCAAACATGTCCAGATTAAAAATGATCGTTGAACAATTTCAATTTCAATTTTTGTTTTGTTTTTCTAAAGCCAAAGCCTCTTATATCAGTCATTTTTCTTTTCACACGTTGAGAGTCTGATGTATTTTATGGGCGCTTTTCTCACTGAAAGTTGAGGAAAATGGGACTGTCATCATATTTTACAGCCATATCTCATTATATTGCCTTTATATTAGTAATGTTATAGTTTCATAGCATTTTATTGAATCCAAATGATATAGGTTTAGCTTTCAAAATGTATTATATTTACTATTTGGAACAAAAGTTATAAATAATATTTAAGATACCCAGTTTGACATTCAAATACCGTAATCTTTTGTACATCACTCTTTGCTAATAAGAAAAGAGGAGATAAAACATTAAATAGGAGATTTGTTTGAGTTAAATACAGATCAAACTAGTGCCAGCACGAGATGGGAGGCATTCAAAGCATACATTGGAGGAGAAATTATTAGTTACACAAGCTCCAAGGCTAAACAACAAAAAATAGAGATAGAAACTTTGGAAAAACAAATTAAATCTTTAGAGATAGATCTCAATGAAGGGGACGATCCAACAAAACAAAGAGATCTGCTACTTTTTAGAGCCAAATATAATAAATTATCTGCAGATATAGCTGCAAAAAGTTTAATGTGGCCAAAGCAATCCTATTATGATCAAGGGGAAAAAGCTGGGAAACTTTTGGCATGGAGAATAAAAAAAAAATACAATCCCATAGAGCAATTAACAGTGTAATAACCTCTTCGGGAAGCCTAACAGTGGACCCATTGGAAATTAATAACAGTTTTAGGGAATTTTATGAACATTTATATACATCGGAATGCCCCCAAATTTCAGAAGAACGGGACATTTTTCTTGATCAGTTGCAATTTCAGACACTGACAGAAGATTCAAAGAAGGAGTTAGACAGTGGTTTAACAATTGAAGAGCTATCACAGGCTATCAGAAATATTAATAGTGGCAAAGTGCCAGGGCCTGATGGCCTACCAATTGAATTTTACAAAACATTTCAAGTAAAACTTTTAGCTCCACTCTTGAATATGTATGACGAATCCTATAGAAATGGAACTCTTCCACCCTCTTTAAGGCTGGCGCTGATAACGCTGATCTTGAAACCAGGGAAACCTTCTACAGAGTGTTCCTCATTACGGCCAATAAGTTTAATTGGAGCTGACACAAAAATACTTTGTAAAGCCCTAGCAAGGAGATTAGATCCTTATGTCCCACTTTTAGTTAGTAATGATCAGAATGGTTTTGTACAAGGACGCCAGGGATTCCATAACATTAGAAGAGTTCTTAACATAATTCATGAAAAATTTGACGCAAAAGATACGGCACTGTTGTCGCTGGATGCCCGGCAGGCCTTCGATAGGATAGAATGGCCATATTTATTCAAGGTTTTGCCTAGATTCGGATTTGGAAAAAACTTTCTTAAATGGATTCAGATTTTATATACAAACCCAACAGCCAGTGTCTTAACAAATAGTATAGTCTCTAAACCAATCATCTTGGAGCGATCTACTCGCCAGGGGTGCCCTTTGTCACCGATGTTATTTATATTGGCTATAGAACCCCTGGCCATGACAGTAAGAACACAGGCCTGTCGGGCATCCGGTTAGGAGAACAGGAGCATAGAATATCCCTATATGCTGACGACGTGATTATTTTCTTAACAAATCTATCTGTTAGTATCCCCAATTTAATGCAACAGATTGAACTGTTTGGGCGTTTCTCTGGTTATAACATTAACAATTCCAAATCATCAATACTATTTTTGAATAAAGAAGAAAGACTAAACCCAGTTATAAAAACCCCATTTGTTAATGCAAAGGAAGGATTCACATACCTCGGTGTTAAAATCACCCCCGAAATTAAAATGATTGTCCCAACAAATTATGACCCACTAGTGTGTGAAGTGGAGGAGACACTGGATCGATGGATGACAATGCCCATATCAATGGTTGGCCGTATAAACATGATCAAAATGAATATAATGCCAGGGTTTCTGTACCTCTTTCAATCACTCCCGCTCCCATTACCAAAGTCATTTTTTGATAAGCTTAATAGTACTTTTGGTAAATTCATTTGGAATAACAAAA
>CAKALU010032839.1:0-28058 GCA_916700995.1 Hozukius guyotensis
TTTTTGCTTGAAAAATTACTCAAACGATTAATCATGTCGCCAAACAATTTTCTTCCAATCGACTTATCAACTTGCATCGTTGCAGCTCTAGTTTCACAGTCTACATATATAAATTTGATTCTTCATCATCGTCTGATTTTAACAGCTCAAAATGCACCGAAGCACATACCGTAGGCTTCATATCACAATGATCACCATGAATATTTCCATACAGTTAGACCTTACAGAAAGGAGAAATCTCTCAGTGTCTTACCTTATGCCTGCACTTGAGCACCACTCCATACGCCCCTGGACAAAGAAACAGAGAGAAAGACGACATCTTAATTAATGTTTCGGCCTCAAACAAACCAGTGCAGTAGGTGAGAACCACCAGAGAAACAACAGTTAATAGGTGAGGCGGAGGCATACGTACTCTCCCACACACTCCACACACACGTACGCCTATACCTTTGACAACCAACACACTCACACACAGTGTTCCTGTCTGTCTTTGCTAAGCACGCCATGTTCTTCGTTGGTCATCCATATTTCAGATGTCAGGTCTACGGCTGTAAGTCTGTTTGTTGGTCATGTCAGCCAGACCTGCATTGGTTGAAGTGAATTATTTTCTTTACAAACTGCTTTTGTTGCCATTCAAATGACACGTGCAACATAATAAGGCACACTTTAAATGTTTAATTCAACTGGGGAACGAGGCGAGAACAAACAAAACATCCCACATGAATAAAACTAACAACAATAAGATCAGTTTAAAATACAGTCAAATTATCCAGGAGACGGCATTGTTTTTATGTTGAGAAACATCATTAAAAGAAAACATTAAAATGTGAATTTACAATGATAAAATGATTCCCTTTAACTTGTGCCATCAGAATTATTTAATAGTAGCTTTACGACAAGTAAAAAAAACAAGGAAAAGTGTTGTTGCTGTGGCTTTAAATCTCTCATCATTTAGTTCTCATGTGTCTAACTTTCTGATGAATGTATCCTGACAAGCACTGATGTAGATCACAGTTAGTGAGAATTATCAACAGAACAATAAACACTCGGTTACTCTGTCTTCTCACATTAGAGTGAAGCCGAGGACGCATGTCAGTTCAACTCACTGAAATGAGCCACAAATGACGCTGCTGTCGGAAAGAAATCACTCCGGCTCGGTTTGATGTGTGGAATACTCAAGAGTCATTTGAAGCTAGACTTAAAATGTTATCCTCATTTATTTCATTTTCTGACCGGCCATCAATGTTGTCACTGGAGCAAAGCACACAAACATATTGATGCATATAATCAAGACGTATAACCGACCTCGGCATTTTAGATATTTTCTGAAAGCAAAAAAGTTTCACTGTGAGAGGAATAAAATTCTAGTTAGGAAATATTCAATCCCTTATTATATTTTAAACTTGTCCATGGCATAAAGGTACAGTGTGTAGGATTTGGTGGCATCTAGTGGTGTGATCAATTACGCACTTTGTCATTGCCTATCAAACAACCTGTAGACTGCCACCGCTATGGGTTATTGTTTAGTTTAGGCAGAAATATTTGGTTATGGTTAGAGAAAGATTGTTGTCAGGATTAAAAGAAAACAGCGTGGCTGAAATGTGAAATGAACAGCGATCCGCTTGTGCTAAAGTCACATGCTTTTTTGAGCTCCTCCCTATGAGGTCTTGCAGTGAACGTCAAGGTAGGTTTACCTGCCCCGACAAAAAAGAGTCATAATTCACACAACCACTGGAGGTCTTTGTCAGGCAAACATACTGTAAAAATAGCTTGTTTTTATCTATTTAGGTAAATGCGTGAAAAAAAAGCCGGTAAGACTCTCAAATAATAGCCAGGGGTGAAGCCAAAATGGACAAATAAGTCTGGGTAAAAAACATTTAGGGAGTGTGAAATTATCTGTACTGATATGTGAGAACATGGTAAATTCACCATATTGTACATTTCCACAGCACTAATTCCATCAGGACTCCAGAGTCATGACAAACTCACCACTCTGAGGTGCTTCTACTCTGTAGAAAAAACAACCAGGACGGGGATGGATCGCGCCCTTTGAGGGTTGTGTCTAGAAGGTATCCCCCAAATTACGATAACGTGAAAAACTCTTGCTAGACTTGCTGCCCGATGACCTATTCTAACCTTAACCATCTGGTGAGAGTTTCCCAAAGTGTCGGTTACCTTTTAGACCCGACCCTGCTGGAAGGCTTTTAATGTGAAACAACAAGAAGCGTTGAATTTCGCTGATGTTAGCATTAAGGGGATCTATTGGCAGAAATGGAATATACTATTAATAACTATGTTCTCTTTTGTGTATAACCACCTGATAATAAGAATACTTGTATTTTCATTACTTTAGAATGAGCCGTTTATATATATACATACGTATCTACAGTAGCCCAGAACGGACAAACCAAACACTGGCTCTAAATAGGGTCATTCATGTTTTCATGTCAGCCACCGAAGTTCTGCTACACGCTTCGCACACGGGAGAAGTTTCAGTTGGTTGCAATCTGCAACCTCACCACTAGATGCAGCCAAATCCTACACACTGCCCCTGTAAACATGCTACTGTTTTTATGAGAATAAAAAACAGTATTTCTGTTAGACAAGAGAAACTCAGATCAGCAGAGGGGTGAGTATGACATGACTCTGATGAAACTAGTGCTGTGGAAACGTACACTATCAAGACAGCAAGGTAAACATAGAGGATGTTTTGAGTTTAGCAGCAAATTAATCAGGAATCAGGGAGGCTTCTTACTAAAATCTGCTAAAATATAAAACAGGGAAATATAGGAATAAAGACCTGTATAAACCTGGTTCTCTCGGCAGTCAAGGTAAATAAAGGCTCTGGAAACTATTTGAGAATATATGGTAAACAAATGACTAATGCTTTCGTTTTCCTTGTGTGGACAGTCTCGAAGGATTACATGTTACTCTATGAATAACCTGCAACTGCTCAGGTTCACAAACCCCTTTAAAATATCTCTGTATTTGGTAAAAATGGAGATACAAGATCTGACAACTGTGATGTGCAGGCTAAAACTCCCATGAAAACACACAGTGGATGACCTCATGTGATCACCAGGATCAGAGTTCCTCACGTTCTACAAACACACAGTAAAACCTGCTGTGTAAAAACCACTCACCTTCTCCCACAATGCCAAGGACTTCAAACTTATTCATCACATCACCGAGGGCGGGGGCTCCTCCAGCAGGTGAAATGATCGGCTCGGGGGTTTTAGCGAGGAGACTCCTGCTTTGACCGGCGGCTGACGGAGTGAACTGTAGAGTCCAGGAGAAACGTCGTCTGACTGCACCCCATCTTCACAACCTCTTCTTCTTCTTCTCTCTTCCTCACTCTACAGCTCTGTTCCAGCCTTCAAAATGTCAGTTTTCTTTTATTTATAGATCTGACTCGAGCGGTTTCAGTTGTCTCCGAGCTCCCTTTATTCCATGTCTTGAGGTTGTCCGTCTCACGCTTATATCCAAACCTCCACACGGTCGTACCTGCAGGACGAAATAGAGAAGCAAGGTGTTAAAACAGTCGGAGGGTCACTCCAAGGTCCAACTTCCCATCATGCCTTGCACAGGCGGTAGCATGCTGGTGGTATGCCTGGCACAGATGGTGGCTAACTAGGGCATGTGCATGTACAGAAAGGCAGCATTTCCTCGAGGACACATTTAAATCATGGATGACTTAAGCATGACTTCCACACACTCATCCTCTCCCATCAGCCACACATTCAATCTGCAGGATGCTGCAATGATGACAGTTTGGAGTGGAAGTGGATGTATAATGCAGCACTATTAAGACATGCCTCCTTTGCTTTCTAACTTTGTAGTTCGCTGTCTGTCAGTTGGTCCACCACTTTGGTGCAGACTGAAATTATATCAACAACAATTGGATGAATTGCCATACAATTTGGTTCAGATATCTGGTTCCAAGACGATGAATCCTAAAGACTTTGGTGACCTAGTTTTCAAATATCCAGTAAAATATCTCAACATCTACAAGACAGATTGCCACAACTTTTGGTGCAAACATTCATGGTTCCCACACGATGAATCCTACTGATTTTGATGATCCTCTGACTTTTCCTCTTGCACCACCAGCAGCTTGACTTTTTTATTTTTTAGAGACATGTCTCAACAAATACTGGATGGATATTTGCCATTACATTTGGTACAGACATTCATGTTTCCCTCACAACGAATTTCAATAACTTAGGTGATCCAATACTTTAGTTTATGACCAAAATGAATGACACTCCCATCAGCCTCAGCTGTTCTTTGTGTTTTGTGCTTATTAGCAAATGTTAGCATGCAAACACACTAAACTAAAATGGTTAACATGTTAACATTACACCTGCTTAGCATCAGCATGTTAGCATTATCATTGACAGCAGGGCTACGTTTGAAATCACATACTTTTTCTTTTCACTTTTAGTACAGCTGCCCTTACAAAGTATGTGCTGTTGCATGCAGTATGCATACAATTGGGACATACTACTTCGTCATAACATTGCACCCTGAACGTTGACCCTTGTGCTCATATATCCACTGCACAGAGGATTGTGGGTCAGAATAGACAGAAAAGCACGCTGGCTTGCATACTGCAAAATGCGACCGGATGTAGTAGGACATCCTGGTATTTCTGGCATACTGCATTTGACATACTATGTGTTGGGACATACAAAATCTTTTTCTGGCATACTAATAAGATGTTTGCATGCTCAAAGTACAGCCTCACAGAGCTGCTAGCATGGCAACAACTATTGGATGGATTGCTATGAAATTTGGTGCACAAATTCATGTTCCCCTCGGGATGATTTGTAATAACTTTGGTGATCCCCTGACTAATCTAGAGATATCATCAGGTCAAAATTGTTTGGTTTGTGCCCATATACAGTGCTACAGGAATAAGCCCAGAAAGTAGTTAGCATTGTAACACTTGCGGTTCCCTCGTCTGGAAGTCAATGGGTTTTTTGAATGGGTTTTTAGTTAGATGCCTGAAATAAGGTCTGTGGTTAACACAAGAGATTTTAACATTTTGTTCTACGAAATAAATAAATCAATAAATACCCCACTTGTGTATTTTGAAGCCTTTATGAGGCGGTTGCTTACAAGTGACTAAATGAGACTACTAAACGTCATCACGCCGACTCATCTGCCTTTACAACCTCGTTGTTTATACTCGCGCTCATGTGACCGTGGTGTAGTTGGTTTATAACCTAACGTTAGCTTTTTACTTCTGGTGATTGCATTCACACTTCAAAAGTCATAAAAGTGGTGTTCATTTGTGGAGATTATCTTGCTGAACAAAACCTGCAAGTATCATAAACGTGTGTTTTGCCACAGAGCTTATTTTCTGCAATAATCTAAATCCCATTGGCTTTTTGTCGAGGGAACCAGGGCGATTTTAACTTCCTGGTTGGCCTACAACAATACGTCATCCCTGGTACACTCTATACCTGCAAAACTATAAGGACATTCCCATCAGCCTCAGCTGCATTTTGTGTACAGCCCACTGTATAATTACCTGCCACATTCAACATGTTGAACCGAATGCGTTGAAATGTGTGACAATTTAACATTCTCACAATTTAGATTCTTCCTGTGCCCTAATACTTAGCCCATACTTTGCTTTCCCCCTCATTTTCCAAGAGTATGTTCTACATTTATATACACTCAATGATAAAGTGTTTTGTTTAAGGAAGAAAAAAAATCATAAAAATGATATCCAAAGGCTTAAATCTCCTCCTGTCACACATCCAAAAACTGACCACGATTATTAAATGCCTCTTTTGTAATGCTGTTGGACTGGAACCATCAAAGCTTCTCACAGTATCAGTCCAACTTCGTTTGTTTTAACACTTGATTTATTCAGCAGTGCAAAAAAAACAAAAAACACTTTAATGTTGATTTGGCTCATGTGCCCAGTGTGGGCGTTTTCCTATGCAGTGTACACTCCACACAGCCAAGTCTTTTCCAGGGGAAGTGATAAGGTGGATGTTGAGGCCATACCATGGCTAGTCATTTAAGGATATGGTGCTGACACTGAGGACTACTCACATCCATATACTGTATCGTGTCTGAATAAGACAAATATACCCTAAAAAAGCCTGCAACTGGAGCAGCCTATACAGGATGCATTATTATCCTGTACTCGAGGAAAAAAATGTTCCTCGGTTTTATTGATAAAGCTGCTGCTCCTTCTTGCAGCCATCAGGCAGACAGCTGCTAAATGGAATATTAAGGTGGAAAACGTCAGGAAAGTCCAGCAAATATTGACAGAATGGACTGAAGCATTAATCATGCAACCAAACGCCTGTTGGGTGTCTTGCATGTATACATGCACTGGAAAAAAAAACAAAAAAAACAGGGGAATGAGTGAGTTTGGGATTTTAATAGGCTGGTGCGTGCGTCCGCGTGCACGAGGGTATGTGTGTGCGCGTGTGTATGAGGTGAGAGAGAGAGAGAGAGAGGATAGTAATGCTGCTGCTCTCTCTGCATCCAAACTGCGTCTCTCTCATCGCTGCGTTGCGGAGCGCACCAACCAACACCACCACCACATCCACCACCATCATTCCGTCGCTGTCCACGCGTTTCTCAGCCTACACAGTAACCAGTGCATACATTATAACGTAGTTCACGCACCGTGTTCCCGACAGTGTTGCACAACAGCACCCGCAAATAGCATTTACCCATAAACCCCATAATTAGACAGCATTTCATGCGCGCAAAAACATATAACACAATCCACCGCAGCCCACGTCCATCATGAAACATCTGTTTTTACCTGCAGATGTGATGTGTGAGGTGAATCTGTGAAGCACTCAGCATCATGCCCGTGAAAATGATGATGTGGGAAGACGAAGAAACATCATGTGGAGCGACAGAGACAGAGAGGAGGTGAAAAAGCCCCAGGCCTGATGCCTGATGCCTGGCTGCCTGACTGCGCGTCGTGACACGATCCTAAATGTCCTCTACTCACTCAATCTGAGGATGGAGACCAGACCGAATCCGCAGGCTTACCGCCGGATGACGGGCTCTCCGTGTACCGTCAACAGTCCTTCAGAGGCTCCTCCGTGTTCACATCCTCAGCATCAGCTGGTTTATAGCAGCAAAGTCGTCATTCCTCTGAGCGACGCTGCGCGCAGCCAATAGGAGCGCGGACGTGTGCGCGTTCCAGCAGTCGTTTCAACATCCACACAGCTGCGATAAAATAAAACTTTAGGATGGAAAATGCGACCCAGCTCATCATTTGTTCAATTTTTAAACATGCCTGATATTAATCTCCCTCTAATAATACACATGTAGCTCTTGATAGTGCTGTTGCATCCCCCCTTTTGGTCAATCCATGCTGATTACAAATCTCCCTGCAGCAGCAGCAGCTCGTCTCCCACCTACACCTCCCCTTCATGACTGCACTAATTGGCCAAATCAGTGAGAATCCACTGGATTCACAGACTGTATCATATTTTGTACATGAAATGTTTAAAAAAAAACAGCTTCTTCTTCTTCCCAAAGACCTTCTGTGTTTGACCTCAACACAATCCTCTTGGCTCATTGTTCTCACTGCAACAACTTTAGTTGTACAAACTGAGTGTCATATAGCCTATAATGGTTATGTTTTTAAGCAGATGTAGGAGCAGCTTTATTCTATGACAAGTACATTTGTTTGTTTGTTTATTTATTTGTTTATTAAGATCCCCATTAGCTTTTGCATAGCAGCAGCTATTCTTCCTGGGGTCCACATAGTTCACATGGTGACAATACAAAAATACACATTCACACTACTCATCATACACTGACTAACATAACACATTGTAATACACCTAAAAAAAACACAAAGAAAATAGAAAGGCTCCGAAACTATCACGATCTAACAGATAAATATCATCATTTAACATGGAATGCCCATAATACCCTTACACACTCAAGAATACTTATTAATTACTAAAGTTTCTTCTTAAGTAATGCTCTTTTAGTGTTTTTTTGAAACCATATATAGTATTTTGTTGTGTAATATGATTTAATGCATTCAGAAGAACTTATATTTAGTTTCCCCTGTCCAACAGCTAGAGGTGGAGGACCATTTAATGCAAATAAATACTTCATTACAATAAGGTCTTACATCATTATAACAACACATGAAATAAAAGTACATCATTATGAGAAATGTTCTTTTCACAAATAAAAGCCTTCTCATTATAATGACCCTTTTCATAATGTTATTAAATTATTGCATTAGTGATGCATTAAGCAGCTTTTAAATGCTGCAGCTGGATGAGATGGAGCTAAAATAAACACTTTATATAGCTACAGGGTAAAGCTTTATTAATGCATCATAATCTAATTATAAGTTATTGTGTATAGCCGTCAGAGAAGAGGTTATTTAGAAAGTAGCATACAATGTTCAAGTTAAGGTGCAAATACATACGTTTGCAATACAGTGCTAAAGTTTTCACAGTGGCCTATATGATGGGACAGTGACTCATCACTAATGTGTTGTGTTATTGTCAGATATGAAGTGACATTTTAGTGCAGAGCTGTAAATAAAACATGGAACATTTGGTCCGAGTCCTCGCCAAAGAAAAACTTTCGCACCTACATTTGTGCCACATTTGTTATTTGAGAGAAGAGTATTTGAATTTTTAAAGATCGAGATTCGAAAGAAAGTATTTCCCATTTTGTCAGTGACACTTTCACAAATGTTTGGAAGAGGTTAAGTCTTAGAGCATGAAAAGTTTTTCCTGTCACAACATTTCCCAACTATTTCATGCATGGTTGCCTTTGAGGTAATCAGCAGTTGTGTCAAATAACAAAGTACATACAGTATACCCAAGTACTATACTTAAGACACATATGAAGTACTTTACTGGAGTATTTCTACTATGCTACTTTATACTACATTTCAGAGAAAAAAGAAATAGAAATACTGCATTCTTTCAACTATATAACACAGTAAACCGGTTAGATTAAGACACATATTATCAGTTCAACATAAAATAAGATCAACTTTACTGATCCTAAAGAAATTATCTATGTGATATTTATTATTATTATTATTATTATTATTATTAATTGATAAGGACAGTGCTCACTGATTAACTGAGAAAAAAACTGCAAATGAGCCAGAGTTAGCCTAAAAGCCAAGTTTTTATCTGATGTTGAAAGTTGTAAAAAAAATAATAACAAAACAAAACCTGCCTAAAAATAGATGAAAAATCCGATAAGATTATAAATATGCACAAAATAGTTCACATCCACCATTAAATAAAAGGTGGTAGTAAGTCAGCTACAATCCAAACTAAATACAATTAATTAAAAATGCCACCTTGTCACAGATCAAACTATGCAACAGATTATAAAGTAGTTAAAAGGATGCATACATGTATCAATACTAATAATCTAATAAAGTAATATATAAGCAGAATACTTTTGATACTTAAGTAGCCTATTTTTGCTGATAATACTTGTATAATATTACTCAAGTTGAATCCAGGACTTTTGTAACTGTGGTGTTAGTACTTTTAAAAGGATAAAATTTGGGTTCTTTCGACATTAATAATCAACAAATCCAACAATAACCTCCCTAGGGCTGGTTCATTTATTACAAAGATTTAATCCACTAATGTCTTTTGGATTTTTTATTTTTTTTATTTCTTTTATTTAGTGACCATCTATTTCCTTCATTATCAGTAACTCTCATCAATGCGACCGTCCAGTGTCTGCAGCATCTCATCATCATCTAAAATAATGAAATGCAAAAACAAAATTGGAGAGGCTAGAACCAGCAAATATATGGCACTTGTGAATATCTTTGGGTACAAAATAAGCTATTTGGAGACATCTCAACAAAGTAAACTTTATTTGAGTTATTTTACCATAAATGTATATGGTCAATAATAATTCTTTACATTTTTTTAATTTTGGGGCTGTTGGTTGTACGAGACAATGAATTTGAACCTGTCACCTTGGGCTCTGTGATCTGCCTTTTTCACAAATGTCTGACATTTTATAGACTTGAATAATTATTCACTGTAAAAGTAATCAACTGGTTATTGATTTGGTAATGAAACTAATCATTAGTTACAGCCCTGGTGCTGTATTATACTGTGACATTATGTCTTTCATGTAACTTCAGGGGAAATATATAATTAGACTTTTGTTTTGTTTGTGTGAGCATCAAATATAAGTAAAATGCCAAATCTAAATATCTGCATTACATTATTGTTTTCACATTTGGCATCATTATAACAAAACATTCCTTCATTATCAGTAACTCACATCAATGTGACCCTCCAGTGTGTCTGCAGTGTCTCATCTCATCCTCATCACCTCATCAAGGTTGATCTCATTGTTGTAAAATAAAACACACCTAGACTCACATTGTCAATCACTTTATGATGATTTAAATCATTGCAAATGTAATGTAGTAAGCTATCAAATAGAGCTGATTGGTTGATTAATCAACCAGCAACTATTTTGACAATCATTTAAGTTATTTTACCAAGCACAAATGCTGCTCAAATGTCAAAATGTTTGTCAATGGTTTTTTTTCTGCTTTGCTCTGTTTTATATCATTGTAAATTTGATAATCGATCGATCTTTTTAAAGCAAGAATGTCAAATATTACCTATTAGTTCCAGGTTCTCAGTTATTATTCATTAATCAAAATTATTCTCTCAATTAATCGATTAATATTTCGGCCTATAAAATGTCTTCACAAATTCCTAAAGCCAAAAGTGACATTTTCAAAACCTAAAGATCACATAAAACAATGAAATGCAAAAACAAATTGGAGAGGCTAGAACCAGCATATATGTGGCACTTTGGTGATTAATTATGAATTGATTAGCAACTGGTTATTGATTTGGTAATGAAACTAATCATTAGTTACAACCCTGGTGCTGTATTATACTGTGACATTATGTCTTTCCTGTAACTTCAGGGGAAATTTATAATTAGACTTTTGTTTTGTTTGTGTGAGCTTCAAATATAAGTAAAATGCCAGTCTTAATATCTGCATTACATTATTGTTTTCACATTTGGCATCATTATAACAAAACATTCCTTCATTCTCAGTAACTCACATCAATGTGACCCATCCAGTGTCTGCAGTGTCTCATCCTCATCACCTCCTCATCACCTCCTCCTGCATTAGAAACAGGAAAAAACACATTCAATGTTCATGTTTTCGTTCCCACACCACTTGCAGTTTATTATCACAACCCAACATGAAACAATATCCGTCTCAATAAAACGACTAATTAATAATTTCCCCTCTCCTCTTCTCTCCTCTGTCTGTCTGTCTGTCAGGTTGTTTTGTGACCCTCCGGTTAGAGAAAGCTGAATGTGAGCACTACGTGGTGGACATGCGCGGAGCTGCAGCGAATATGGCGGCTTGCATCTGCTAGAAAGTGAGGAATCTCCCGTCAAAATACCCGCTGCAAAGAGGTTGGTACGGCTCCTGTCTCGTTATTACTCTCGTGTGCTGCAGTGTGGCGGCTTTCTCTCTGGTTTGTGATGAAAAGCGGTGATGTTTGCTGCTGTTTTGTCCCTGCAGAGACAGACAGCAGAGCGTGTTTATATATACTGTATGTATCTCCAGTGCAGCAGCAGTAGCAGCAGCAGCTCGGTGCGTTCAGTGGCTACATTCTCTCTCTGTTTATTCCTGCAGAGGGTTTTTAACTCTGTCTGTCTGCAGCTATAACTACACCTTTATGATGCTACAGCCTGCTGGTGTAACGTAACGTTAGCGCTGTTTGTTTAGCCTGTAGAATAATAATAATAATGGTCAATGTCCCGCCCACTAACTGCATGGGACCAGAATGAAAATGCGTCACAGACTTTTCCTCCAATTTAATTTCATCTCCTGCTGATTTAGTGTTTCCCCTCCGACACCTAAAGACAATGTTCATCAATCAAACACACACACATGCAACCTGATGCCACAGAGGTGGGATGTATATAACCGAAATGTGTCGGTATATCAATAAAATTTGTTTAGATGTAAAATATTCTAATGAAAGTTTTGTTATTGGGATATGAGAACATGTTTGTAATTTCCCACCGTCCCTGGAGGTGCCGCCCTGCAGCGGCTCACAGTTCTCAGCCTCCAGGCAGTAATGTGATCCTTTTATAACTGAGTGAGAAAACACCAGGCCAGGCTGAGAGGACGGTTCAGTCTGGACTTCAAGGTTCATCTCATTGTTAGCAAATTAAAAAAAAGAAAAGAAAAAAGGGTTATATCTCCTTAAAGGAAGCATTGAACCTTTTATTAAGTCTTTGTGATTTAAATGCATTGCAAATGTAACATAATATATCAATTATCATTTCAGGTATATTTATCAAGCAAAAATGCTGCTCAATTTGATAATTGATTCATTTTTACATTTCATTTCACTCCATTTTAAAGCAAGAATCTCAAATATTACCTATAGGAGGATAGTTTCACTCTGGATTTCAAGGTTAATATCATTGTTGTAAAATAAAATCCACCTAGACTCACATTGTCAATCACTTTATGATTTGAATCAATTGCAAATGTAATATAATCTATCAATCAATTATCATTTCAGGTATATCTATCAAGCAAAAATGCCTCTCAAATGTGGAGAATTTTATGCTTTCCTCTGCTTTTATATCATTGTAAATTTGATAATTGATTAATTTTTTACATTTCATTTCACTTCATTTTAAATCTCAAATATTACCTATAGGAGGAGAGTTTCACTCTGGATTTCAAGGTTGATCTCATTGTTGTAAAATAAAACCCACCTAGACTCACATTGTCAATCACTTTATGATTCAAATCAATTGCAAATGTAATGTAGTAAGCTGTCAAATAGAGCTGATCGGTTGATTAATCAATCAGCAACTATTTTGACAATCATTGAAGTTATTGACTAAGCCCAAATGCTGCTCAAATGTCAAAATGTTTGTCAATGTTTTTTTTTTCTGCTTTCCTCTGTTTTATATCATTGTAAATTTGATAATCGATCAATCTTTTTAAAGCAAGAATGTCAAATATTACCTATAGTTCCAGGTTCTCAGTTATTATTCATTAATCTAAATCTTCTCAATTAATCGATTAATATTTCGGCCTATAAAATGTCTTCACAATTTCCTAAAGCCAAAAGTGACATTTTCAAAACCCAAAGATCACATAAAACAATGAAATGCAAAACGAATTGGAGAGGCTAGAACCAGCAAATATGTGGCACTTTGGTGATTAATTATGAATTGATTAGCAAAATAGTTGTCAATTATGTCAATTGGCTAATCGGTTAATCAACTGTTCAGCTGCTTTTCTTTGTCTTAGGTGATTGAATGTGAATATCTTTGGGTACAAAATAAGCTATTTGGAGACATCTCAACAAAGTAAACGTTATTTGAGTTATTTTACCATAAATGTATATGGTCAATAATAATTCTTTACATTTTTTTAATTTTGGGGCTGTTGGTTGTACGAGACAATGAATTTGAACCTGTCACCTTGGGCTCTGTGATCTGCCTTTTTCACAAATGTCTTGACATTTTATAGACTTGAATAATTAATTCACTGTAAAGTAATCAACTGGTTATTGATTTGGTAATGAAACTAATCATTAGTTACAGCCCTGGTGCTGTATTATACTGTGACATTATGTCTTTCTTGTAACTTAAGGTGAAATTTATAATTAGACTTTTGTTTTGTTTGTGTGAGCATCAAATATAAGTTAAATGCCAGTCTAAACATATGCATTACATTATTGTTTTCACATTCGGCATCATTATAACAAAACATCTTTGAGTAAAGTCTCACATAAGTGGAAAAAGTCCTCTGAGTAAAACACTTTGACAGCTCCTCCTGTCAAGAAATAAGTTACAACCCCTCCTGAAACCAGGTCTCGGCTCATTTCTCAGATCTCCTCACTGTTCAGGTTTGTGAACATTACACTGATCCCAGATAAGCGGGTGACTTAGTGGCAATGGGGGTTGTAAAAATTAAGTGCTTCCTGGTCTGCCGTGCGTTTTTTGTCTGACCCTGTTGAGCGAGAGGGGCAGACCAGAGCAAACACTGAACCAGTCTGCAGCTGAGTGAAGAGCAGATCAGGAATCCTTTTCATGTGGGCCAGCAGACATCCAGCGTCCACACGTCTTAATGGCTTTTTATGGCAGCTTGGAATCTTTATGGCTTCTTGTGACTCAATGGGATTCGCTGTAGAGGCAGAGGGGTCTTCAGAGGGAGGGTCAGCCACAATACATTGCAGATGCTGAGATTTTTTAAGCACAAGGAAAAGCAGACATTGTTTGGCTTCTGGAGGGATTTTAACCTTTGAATTTCTGGATTTCATTTGGAGTGTATCACTTGTTTTGATGCTCTGGTACCTTGGATTATTTTTCTGCTTCATTTTTGAGTCATCACTATGCACGGACTGTGCAGGGAGTGGGATTATGCTCCAAGTGTTTGTAAAGCTGGATGTTTGGGCCTGATTTTCGGCGTAAACAGTGTGGTAACAATTTAATCTTATTAATAATTTGTACAGTGCATCAGGAGTAAATGTTAGTCGTGTAGCAAAGCTGCAAACTCATGGACTTGTAACTACTTTTTTATTTCAAATCCCCCAATTCAGCATGTTGGTTGTGTTTATGCAGTGTGATCATTATTTATTAAGCACAATTAGATGTTTTATTGGGATTCAATGCATACTTCATGACTTCAGTATTTTTTAAGTGCAAAAAAATTTCAATAAATTATAGAATATTATCTGTTTATAGCCAAGTTGTGAATGACAGATTAAATCACAGGATTATGGTAATGCAATCAGACAAAATATAAATAATTATTACCTGAATTACAGAGTATTTAGATGGAAGATTGGTTTTGATAGTGATTTTATCTTTTTTTTCTTACTGTCAGCCATTCCCATGAAAAAAACAAAACCTCAATATGTTAGTCCGCCTCTCAGTACTTTCTGACTTTCCTACTCTGTCTGCAGCTCTCTGCCTGAAGCCCATTTGTTCCTACTGCAGACAAACATCTTTAAAAAGTCATTTTCACAGCTGGCCAAGAGACTGTTACTCAAACAGGAATAAATAGTGTATTTGTTGGGGATTATTATTTTTAGCTGTGGATTAATACACATTTGGTGCTCTAGTGAATATTTAGATAAACTACACAGTGTGTGTTTGTGGTAATGAAGGAACATGTAAGTTTAGCAGTGTGGCTCATTGTGTTTTTACTAGTTTTTGAACAACAACAATGACCATCAATCAATTGTTGGTTTTGGTCTTTTCATTGGATTTGTTGACAATAAGAAAAATATCACCAGACATAAACTTTTGAAACAAAAATATATTACCACTGTTCAATATTAAAGTACAAAAAGGGCAACTCAAATTGCTTTACATTAGACATAAAAGACATTAGACAAGATATAAAGAAACAAGACAATATAAAAAGTTAAATAGGATTTAAAAGAGTAATATCAAAGATACAAATAAGCTGAAATAGAAGAAGACAGACTAAACAGGGGAATATAAATTACAGTATAGTGACAGTGCAATGCAAGATATTAATAAATGGTACCAAATTGAATCTAATAAATGGCAGTGGCAAACAGAGAAGTCTTAAGCCTTGATTTATAAGGACTGAGAGTTTTCTAGGAGTTTGTAGATATTTGGTACATAAAAACTAAATGCTGGATGGACAGTACGCAGACCTGTCCCAGACCATCTGATGATTCATAACCAAGCAGCAGATGATACATTTATTTTGTCCCTAAACCATTCAGTGCTTTATAAACCAACAGCAGTATTTTAAAATTAACGATTTGACACACAGGAAGCCGGCGTAAAGATCTGAGGACTGGAGTGATGTGATCCACTCTCTTGGTCTTAATGGAAAAAGTTTATAATTAATTAATTATACTTTATAATGGGCTGCAACTAAAGATTATTTTTGTTGTCAATTAATCTGTTGATTATTTTCTTGATTAATCGATTATATTTGGTTTTATAAAATGTCAGAAAACGGTGAAAAATGTCGATCAGTGTTTCCCAAAGCCTAAGCTGACGTCCTCAATTGTCTTGTTTTGTCCACAACTCAAAGATATTCAGTTAACTGTCATAGAGGAGTAAAGAAATCAGAAAATATGCACATTTAAGAAGCTGGAATCAGAGAATTTTTATGTGAAAAATTACTCAAACCGATCAATCGATTATCAAAATAGTTGTCAATTAATTTAATAGTTGACAACTAGTCAATTCATTTTTATAATCTCTTCATTTTGATCCGGATGTGTATGAAAGAGTAATTTTACAGTACTGAACCTAAAGTTGAGCATCCTGTCATCCTTGTACTTGTAATGCTGTGAAATAATCACATGAAACCTCCTTAAAAATACTGTGTATTCTGGTATTTTCTGTCTCCTCTGCAGTGTCTGTGAACTAACAGCCTGTCTGACTTCACCTCCAACTGTGGTCATCATGGGCCGAACACCACACAGAGGTACAGTAAGCCTTCACACTGCTGTTTTCATGTCTGATTCTCAAATATACTAATAGGCTTCAACACCAATTTGATAACGAAACAAACACAGAAAGATCAAAATGCTCACTGACGCTTCCTAACACCTAATTTGAATTTTTGGTGTTCATTTTTTCATCCCAGTTGCAGGTTTTATGTCTTCCTTCTCACAGTAATTACAGTCTGTATATCAGTAGCTCCCACGTTCTGATGAGCAGATCAATCATCTTTTGATTTCAGATCAAAAAGAGGAGAAAGAGAGACGAAGCAGCATCACAGCAGGATCTCCCCTCGACAAATCTAATGGTTGGCAGCTCTGATCTCTGGCTTTTTATCTCCATACATTGTTGATCCTTTCATTAACGCTCTCAAACTTTTTGAGTTAATATAGCTTTTTCAAATCCAGCCACTTCTGTGTCAGTGCTTACATTAACAGTGTTGTCTTTTTTCAGTCATTTCTTGGGTGCGTTAACAAAATCACTCACAAGTTACATGTTAAGATGCGTTTTCAGAAGGTTTTAGCAAGTTCTTGAGCTAAGATTACCTTCATCTCATCATCATTTATTGGTGTATTTCTTCTAAACTTGCTGAACTGTGCAGATTTAAGCATAAAATGGACATGGGCTGCAATCCATTGTACATCCAAACAATTAATGTAGGTATGATTTATTTTAATAGGTCTGAGTGTAGTATAATGATGAGATTTCAGTTACTGCTTTGTGGCTAAAGGCCTGTACTTTAAAATGTTCTTTATAAAAATAAAAGCAATAGTTTTATGGAGTTACTGGGTCACATTACATGAAAGCTATTGAAAAAAAAATCATGAAAATATTGTGAGAAAATGGAAGACACACTAACATCCAATATGAAGAGGTGTGTAGGCCTGCTATGTGCAGTAATGTAAATACCTACATTTAGTACTGTACAATTTTGACATAATTGTACTTTACTTGAATATTTCCATTTTCTGCTACTTTATACTTCTACTCCATATCTTTAGTGATAAAAACAGAATAATATAATATTCTATAATAATCACTTTGAACGGAGCTTTCTGCATAATGAGAATTTTTATTTTTGATACATTTTGCTGGTAATACTTATGCACTTTAACTTAAGTAACATTTTCAATTAGGGACTTTTACTTGTAATGGAGTATTTTAAGACTATGGTATTACTACTCCTACTACTTCCGCAGCTAACTTACTTCACTGCGTTAATTAGTTTTCAGACTAATATAGAGTAACAATATTTCCCTATGACATGTAGTGGAGTAGAAGTATAATGTAGCATTAAATGGAAATACTCAAGTAAAGTACAAGTACCTCAAAAAGGTACTTAAGTACAGTACTTGAGTAAATGTACTACGTTACTTCCACCACTAGGTGGAATTCACCCCAGTACAGTTAGCTAGCTAACTAGTTATATTAGCTAGCTAACTAGCTAGCAAGTTAGTGGAGCATTTAGCAGCTACAGACTACAGAGCCAAATATTTCCATCTGTAGAGACACAAAAACAGTTAAAACAATGAATATTGGACTTACATTCGCCAGGAGGCCAAAACATGAAATGAATGCTAATGTTGCTCCTGCTGGAACCGTTTGCTAGAAAATTCACCTTAGCAACGTCAAAGCTAACGTTAGCTTCATGACTTGTCAGTGTTGAGTTCACAGCTCGTCTCCGCTGCCCCCAAGTGGCAAAAACAAACAGTAATTGTAGGTTTAAGATGTATAAAATATAAAACCAGAGAGTTTTACGGTGTTTTCTCTCCCACTTTCCTCCAACAATCGTTCAGTAATCGTTGGTTTGTTTCTATTGTTGCTAGAACCGTTCAGATGGGAAGATTATCTGAGAGAAACATCCTCCACTGCAGCCTCGCCTACTTCCTTCAAACAGGTAACTAGATGATGTTCTTTTAAGGTCTCATTTTAGTCATCCCCCTTATATTGTTTTCTTAAATGATTGTATTTTTTAATGTTGTTAAATACAGTCTGTTATGACCTTAGTCAGGACGAGCATGCTTCATGTTTTGTGAATAGGGGTTGTTTAGTTAAAGGTGTTGTTTAAAGGATAAGTCTGGTGATATTCTACTGTATATTTTTCTTATGTCAATAAAAACCAAAAGCAACAATACATAAACTAACTAAAGCTAAAGCCTGATATACAGTAGCTTATTCCTCTGTGCCATAGAGCTCCATTGTTGTCCAGAAACTAAAACACATCAATAAGCCACACTGTTGTAGTGAGTGACATGTTTCTTCATTATGATGAACATGGGCATGGAAGTTTATTTTTAAATATAGTAAAATAAACTGGTGCTGTAAAGCCATGGCTGAAAATAGTCCCAAACAAATAGTTTATTTACTCCTGTTAGCACACAGCTTTTTTAGGAAATAATTGTTGTTTTTTTGAATGAAAGTTTTGTGACCCATTTTTTAAAGCTTTACATCTTCAGTAGGAACAAATGGGCTGAGTATGATTTATGAAGAATACTGCCAGCTTTATTCTTTATTTACTGTAAATTAATTTGAAGTCCCAGTGTGCAATAATACGGTATTCAATCTAATAGTACTCTATAACCTGTCAGGTTATATAAATCCTTCTAACTGGGAAACCAGTTAAGTGATCTGACACAATAAAGTCCAGAGTAAATTGTGATGGGTCGTCCAGTCAATACGTGACAGTGACTGAATGTCCCTGTGTGTCCCTCTGCAGTCCAGAATCCCCCCCTCCAATGACTTTAAAGCAGGTATGAAACTTGAGGCGCGGGACCCTCGAAACTCCAACTCTGTGTGCATTGCAACGGTGATGGGCATGATGGGTACTCGTCTACGCCTGCGTCTGGATGGAAGTGACAACACCAACGACTTCTGGAGACTGGTCGACTCGTTAGACATCCAACCAATAGGAACCTGTGAGAGGAACGGAGACATGCTGCAGCCACCGCTGGGTGAGTGTCTTTAAACTGCTATTTGTCTATAAGAGGTGTCTATTTTTACAAGACTTGAGTTTGTTTTAGAGGAGAAATATTTAAATACTTTAACAATGTCTCAAACAAATATCTTACTCAAAATGCGATAGATGTGTAGTGGATTGTACAAGAACCACACTTTCTGGGACTGTCTTTAAGCATTTTATTGCAGGACATCAGACATGGTGATACCAAAACCTCCCTGCAATTGTAGAGAGACGAAGCATTCACAGGGTCTCTCCAGGTCTCGCCAAACTTCTTGTTAAGACACAGAGTAGTTCCCTCTTGTAGAAAAGTGCACAAATTCTACATTAAGATATATTTCCTCTCAGGAAAATACACTAACACTTTACACTAACACAAAGCACAGGTGTAAATAATAAAATGAATGGTGGCTGAATTCTATTTTGCTGCTTCAGTTTTAGGGTTCTGGTGTTGTGCATGCTGGCTCACTGTCACACTGTCATGGCTTACTGGGACTCTTGAATAGTACAGAGCCATTGTTAATGTTATTAGTAAAACCTGTGATTTTTCCTACTGTGACAAGTCAAAATGTCGGCTGTGAAAAAGGCTCCATGGTGTGTCTCAATTCGGATACTTCCGTTAGTACACTTCCATGTAGTACACTGTGCACACCATGTACTTGTGTAGTGCATGAATTTTGACAGGGTAGTGTTGTCTGAAATAGCTCACGGCTGTTGTGCACTCACCCGAAGCTCGGTAGATCCGCTGGTGATGGTCAGCCACAGACATCACGCCGTATTGGCAATAATTCAATCAACACGGGTAAATTAACCCAATAATGGCTTCTATCCCACTACAGTATAGTGGTACTTAATGAAAAGAACACATGTATAACATAAATTTGTATAGTTCCGTGTTTGCCGTTTCAATCACAACCGCTGCAGCTTCCTCGCCCGCCATTTTCAAAAGTGGGTTGGTGGGCCCTCCCCATCCGTACGTAGCAAAGATGGCGACTGTTGAGTGTGAGAAGTGTCCAGCTTTCTACACTCAACGTTTTGACCGTTTTGAGCACAACATCCGGGTACTTAGAGTGCTCTGCATTTTGTCATACTTGTCAGTGTGAACACACTTATGCACTCAAAATAGCAAGTGTAAGTACGGAATACACAAATTGAGACACAGCACCCTCCTATTTGTTTTGTTGCACCTGTCTGGGTGGGACAACTTACACCTTTATCATTTTAATTAGTACATCCATGTCCTTCAGTTGACCATTTAGCTTTGTAAGAAGAATACTCTGTTTGCATTTGAATAAATCCGACCTTGTGTTTAGGTTTCAGGATGAATGCTTCCTCGTGGCCCATGTTCCTCCTGAAGACGCTGAGTGGAGCAGAGATGGCCCCTTCTTCTGCTTTTAAAAAGGTAAAGACAACTGGATGAAGCCACTTCATTCCCTCACAGTTACAGATGCCAGCTGTTAAATTAATAAAACATTTGAAAAAAAAAATACACATTATACAACATTCAAATCAACTAACGAAATTGGATTATTGTTTCTATGGTTGGGATTGTAATTAATACAACTATAAATCTTGATATGACAATATGAAATGTTATTTTCAACTTTCCTTACAGTTTGTATTGCAGTAATCAGTACAGACACAAGGGGGAGCCACTCATATGTCATTCACACTGGATCAGACATCAGCATGCCAGTACATAGCCGACATATAGTTTTATTACAGAAACAAAAAGTGGAGAAAGCAGTGTTTTGTTTCAATAAAACATGATTAGAATTGTGTTTATTCATGAGTAAGCATCTTCAAATACTTGCAAGATACAAAAAGAGATTCTGTGATTATACAGTAATTAATTAGCTTGTTTATGTGTACGTGTGTGTGTGTGTGTGTGTGTGTGTGTGTGTGTGTGTGTGTTTGTGTGTGTGTGCGTGTGTAGGAGCCAGTCATCCCGGCTAAAAACTACTTCCAGGCTGGTATGAAGCTGGAGGCGGTGGACAGGAAGAACCCCTACCTGATTTGTCCCGCCACAGTGGGAGAGGTCAGAGGTCAGGAGATTTTCGTCATGTTTGATGGCTGGCGAGGAGCCTTCGACTACTGGTGCCCCTTCGACTCCAGAGACATCTTCCCCGTCGGCTGGTGTGCCCTGACAAAACACAGCCTACAGCCGCCTGGAAATTTCTGTAAGTGCTGCTTTGATTGTTATGTTTTTATTGTCGTGTAGTGTGTTGAATGTGCAATCTAGAAATTGTGCAGTTGTGTGCCTCAATAACAATAGATTATAGAATTTGCATTTATATATTTTTTTGAATTTATTATAGTATAATTATTTTAGGAATTATGCATGTCTTTTAAATTAACATTTTTTTTAAATCTCACGTACACCCTGCAGTAATCCAAAGTACCCCTAGGGGTGCTAGTACCCCCATTTGAGAAACACTGCTGTAAAGGACAGCTCAGCACACCTGTAGAGTTGACTTTAGAGGTTGATTGTTTGGTGCTCTTACTTAATCATCCCAGATTACTGGGTGTCATATTTCTCGGCTGCAGACTCCAGCCACTATGAAGACAGAGAGGCCTTGTTCAGGGCTTTTTGAGTCTGTCTAGATGTCGCTGACATGGGTTGAAGTTTATACTTTACATCAGAATGTGTCTCAAACAGTTGATCAGAATATGGTTCCCTGCGAGCATTTGATTAAATATGTGGCAATCTGTGACCAGTGGTGGAGGAAGTACTCAGACATTTTACTGAAGTAAAAGTGGCAATACCACAGTGTATAAATACTCTGTTACAAGTAAAAGTCCTGCATTCAAAATTTTACTGAACTAAATAAGTATAAGCATCTACTATATATACTTAAAGTGCCAAAAGTAAAAGTAGTCATAATGCAGAATGACCTACTTAAGAATTAGATACATTGTTGGATTATAATTATTGTTGCAATTGTTATGTCTGCAAAACATAAAGGTTAGTGTTATTAGGCAGACAACAGCTAATTATAGCTATGAAATAATATATCAGTGAAACAAAGGTCATGAAAAATATTTAAGACATTGTGATTGGTAATTGTAATCAATAATTTTACATATTTTTTAAATCTTACAGAAGAAAAAACGTTTTGGTTAATATCACTGATTTATTTTTACGTACATTAATTGCTTAGTAATTATTAAAAGTAATTACATGAAATAATGGCATAATAGGCGATGTCTAGTAAAGTGTTAGTTCCTTTATTCTTGTAATAGGATAAATACTTGAAGATAGTACCATTGTGTTACATCTTGTAGGTAATTATGCAGTAATTATTTCAGTGAATACCACGCAGTAACATAGAAGAAGATATTTGCTGAAGCCTTTAAGCTTTTTAGACATTTGAATGTGTTTATTTTGTTGTCCAGGAATGCACTGGTTTCCACTGCACAGGATTTTTAAAAATGTTGGAGAAATTAGGAATAACCAAATCAATGTTGAAGTCTGATTTTCATTTGTGAATCACCTCTGTGTGTTTTTTTTCCTGTCTGCTCTGGTTTGAGTTGGTTTGTCTTTGTTGTTGGGGTTGTGACTCGCAGCTCTGACCTCCACATTGAGTGTGCAGCGTTCCCTGAAGATTCAGCGAGTCTGCTTAGATACATTCTAGTTTCTGATCTTTGTCTCATATTAATCCACCGCTTTATATAACCACAGGCTGTTTTAACGTGTGATTGTTTGGGCTGTTTTTGGCTCCATTTTGCCCGTTTGAAAGATGTGGCAAAGCAGCTTGGCAGTTGGAGCAAAACAACAATCACTGATCTTCCCACAGCGATCCAGATATAGTCACGTATGCCCAGAAACAACAAATTCCAGGTTACAATCCTCTGAATAGTGTCTGCACATGTCATCTAATTTAACTGAGAACTGCCTCAGTTTTCTTAAGGGACGTTTTATTTGTCCTGTTCTTATGCCTCCGCACCGACGATAACCGTGGACGGAGGCATCGTGTTTTTGGATTGTACGTCCATCCGTCCTTCCCATTCTCATGAACGCTATATCTCAGGAACAACTAGAGGACTTTCTTCAAATTTGGCACAAACGTCCACTTAAACTCAAGGATGAACTGATTAAAGGTCACTGTGACCTCACAAAACACGTTTTTGGCCATAACTCAAGAATTAATATGCTAATTATGCTAATTTCACACAAATGTCTCATAGGATAAAATGATGAAGTGATGACATTTTGGACGGAGATGGATGTAAACTGCAACTTGGTTTGGCGGAGGCATACAACCTTGAGGCGCTAATTCCATTTTTTTCTGAAGAAATTACGTATGTAATACGTACTGTAGAACAATGTGGTTTTAATGGTTTAGTATTTTTTGAGAAAAATAACTGGGTGTTCATTCTTTGAGAAATGTATTTTATATCTCTTTGAGTGTAGCTTAATGTAGATGAGAAAGCAGTCTGTCTAGATAAAGGCACAGGGGAAAAGTCAATTAAAATATCAAAATAAATCTAATTATAGGTTTTCTTTTTCATGTTACATTTTTTCAGATCAGTGTATTTTAAGATAGGCTGTTGTTATTAATTTTAGGCGTTGCATCTTTGCTTTTTTTGGACAAGCAGCTAATAGATACGTTGTAACTGTAATTGTTGTAAGTGAAAATTGTGGGTATACCGTAAACCGCCAGAAAAAGAGTTGGGCATACCCCGTATACTTTTATATACCCTCATATACCCCCCGCAGCTGATAGAGAGACCCTCCACTACATCACTAAATGTATCCTTTGTAGTCAAAACATTAACAGCAATACTAAAAACAGATAGCACTACTGAAGATACTTAAAACAGACAGGGAAATACAAAAGTTTTGCAAGAAATATATAAGATATCAGCTGTTTAAATGCTTGTAAAATATCTGGTTTAAAAATATTTAAATAGGGCCAACAATTATTTTCAATGTTGATTAATCGATTAGTTATTTGCACTATAAAATGTCAGAAAATGGTAAAGTGTTATTTTTATTAATCTGATTAATCGATTATCAAAATAGTTGGCGATTACTTTAATAGTTGACAACTAATCGATTAATCGTTGCAGCTCTGAATGTAAAAGTGCTTCTCTAACTATTTCAAGATTTGTCAAATGTGCAAATCTGTCTGAGGCCACTCAAAAACTTTCTATCACTTCCTTCTGTGTGTTTTTATATACTCCTAATTTTTCCATGGACCCCATGTGGAACCCTGAACCTCACTTAGACAAAACATTCCCTGTACGTGTCTGTGCAAATTAGAGCTACGGGATGATATTATTAAAGTGTGAAGGCAGTACTGAACTATTAATTATCAATCAGGATGTAATTATATGGTAATTACGCTCAGCGGTTAAAGGAGTATGTCACCGTGTGAGTTGCACTAATGCTAAAGCTTAATGTTCAAGATTTAGCTGTTTAGTTTCTTTAGCTGATATTTAGACATTTAGTCATCCTTCAAAATCACTTTGACAAATGTCTCTGGAGGGAATCTGTTGATTCTGATATTTTGAAGAAGTTTAACAGGTGCTGTAGATATCAATCATCCTCATGTTTGCTGTTACGTTACATTACCTCCCATCCAGCTAGTTCCTCCCCTTTACCTTGTTTTTGGTTTCCTCTGGTCAGGAAACATGTGGCTTTGAATAACCCACACCAACAACCTTCTTGATTAATGGGAAGTGTGTGTTCAAGTGTGTGTCTTTTTGTTTCCTTCACGTTGTTGATGGATGGTAGCAGTTACATGTTCTCAGTCCTCAGGCAGTGAGGCGGTCATGTTTGGAGCCTCCATTCAGTGTTTATGTGTCGATACACCAGAGAGATGTTAACGTCTGCTTCTGATGTACTTCCATACAAGACTGCCTGGCTGACAAAATACTAATCCTTGTGTGTAAAGGGAGCTGTCATGATGTGACGTCCTTATATCCGCCTCTAGAGCTCACCAGGGGCCACTTTCACAAAGATAGTCTAGACTGGTCTGTAGTGTTAGACAAGTCTCAATCTTGCTCTTCGATTAGTCTAACGAAGGTTTCATAAAAATAATGACTGATTTATTTTAATCCTAAAAAGTTAGCTACCCTAATCCTCAGTCAGACCTATGTTTCCATGGTAACAATCAGTGACACCTGTGCTGACCAGTGGCACGGAATGACAAAAACATAGAGGAAAACTTGGCTCCGAGGGGTTGGGGGAAAAAACGATACAGCATAGTATCGGGATATTTTGCGTGGCAATATTGTATCGATACACAGACGTCAAGTATTCATTTTTTTTATTATATAAACTATTAATATTGCAAATACAATGTAGGCTCTAATACAAACAGTTCAGTTTTTCAGGTGCCTTATGCAACATTTATGTTTTTATGACAGTGTTGGTCAGTGTGTCTGCTTGACTAACAATCCCATTTTGCTGCAATAAAAATTATTGAAGTGACATGAACAGGGTGAAAACTGTATCTTATTAGATAAAGCAGATGTTGACAAACTGCATAATTTGTAGTTGAAAAAAGGTAATAAATTGCAATATATCTTATTGCAATTCTCAGCATATTGCAAAATGTTTAAAATCACAATAAGATCGTACCGTGACTTAAGTATTGTGATAATATAGTATGGTTGGATCTCTGGTGATTCCCACCCCTAGTAGCTCATTATTTGTGGTTGTCTAACAAAGTTGTGCCAGAGCGATAAGGAAGGAAAGAGTATTTAGAGAGCACAGTAACCTGTTTTTAGAAACTATCCTGAGTCTGACTTATGAGTTAACAGAAGTGCTGCATCCTGTCACATTGAGAAGCCATAGCAGCTCAGCTCTGCTACAGGTCTGCACTGCACTGTTTTAGACTACTAGATGTATGTGTTGTTACACTCTTCAAAGAATTTCCCCAGTAAAATGTCCTTGTAACTTTTGAATTCTTCCAGAAGACAACATTTTTCTGCTGGAGTGAACGGAGCCGAGCGGTTTGAAGCAGTTACTCAGTCAGCCACGTTTTTTTAGTTTGAAAAAAGTCTCTATTTCCCCAGAATTCATGGCAAATTAGTCCTACTTAAGTCCAGAACTAGACAGCTTTGTGCAGCAGATGAATTTATACATCCTTCTGAAGTCTGACCATTATTTCTATCTAAGCCATAGTCAAGGTCTATCTTTGTGAAGTCAGCCCCTGGTCTGTGCTATCAGAGAGACTTAACACAGATTTAGTCTTTGGTGTGAATTCAGTTTGAGGAGAGAAAAAAACAGGATAATGTAAATCACCAGACAGCTATGTTTGTATGGGAGTAAGTGAATAAGTAGGGCTTGCTTGAGGTGTTAATGAGCTGATAATTAGCTGAACATGTGAGAGAAGGAGTGAGAGACTCTGTAATTACTACTACATTTAAAATTTCTAATTAGCTTTCATCCAAATTGTCCTGCTGTGACCCTGCTACACATTTTTGTAAGAAGTTACAGAGGATGCCAAGATCGGGTGTCTAATTATTTTCCCTTTTTTGTACAGTACATCATCATGCAAAAGTGTTGTTTTTTTTCACATTTTGTGTGATACTTCTTTGTCTTTGCTTGATGGTATTTAACTGGGTCAGAATGCAGAATAGTGCTTTCTGAATAATGCATAGAATAACAGAGCATGTCTGTATTTTAACAGATACAGACACATGCTAGTTGTTTTTTCTATTTAAGGCAAAATTGTCACCTTTTAAATTCTATATTTGGGCAAAAATTACTAAAAACCTTTATTACAAGCTACAAATGATCATATTTTATTTTCTTAATACTTTTCTAAACACAATTTTACTCCGGTATTAGTATTAAAATTACAAAAAAATGATATCAGTGCATTCTTTTAAAAAATATCTTGTGTATAGATTTATTGCTTCCTTTTGTTGTAACTTTCTAGCTCTGCTTTTATTTTGAAACCATCAACCATCAGTGTGATTTGGCCCTCACAGACTAAACAAATCAATTTCTCAGTGGGTGTCCTGACAGGAAAAGACTTGAAGATACATTGTAACTGCAAGAATAGTGTCAAATAATTATACATCTATCAGCCATATCTCATAAAGAAACACCATGCACATATGCATACACTCCAATCAAATAGTTCCTCTCTTAAATCTGCAACATTAGCGTTCCCGTTTGTCCGTCCAGAAGCAGATTAAGATATCTTTGACTGAAGGGACTTTTCCCATGCAGGCTTCCTCTGACTGCTCTGCTCCACATTGTTCCAGAGCCGGGTGATATCCGACTGGGCAACTGTTTCCTGACGCTGGACCTGGCCATCTTTCATCAGGGAATGTCTGAATAGGCTAGGGTTACACTGAGGGGGCCGTGAGAGTCTGTGTGTGTGTGCGTGTGTGTGTGTGTGCATGTTGAGGGAAAGCTTGCTTATGTGTGCACCAACTCCAGGAGTTTGCCCCTTTTCACCCGTTTCAATCCGGACTCTTCTGATCCAGTTTAACCTTTTACCTCCCCCCATCCCCCATCCGCTCTCGGAGCCCCACCGTTAACCCCTCTCCCCCGTCACCTCCCCCTCCCCCAGAGGCTTGCTGAGAAGCAGGTGACTGATGTAGACTGTCGATATGGCCTACA
>CAKALU010032840.1:0-32384 GCA_916700995.1 Hozukius guyotensis
TTTTTTTTTTGTTTTTTTTTCTCGATTTTGTTTCCAATAAAATGTCTTATGTTAGAATTATAATCTGTATAATTTACAATATACAATGTTTAAGAAGAAGGCTGAGAAAATACCCCTTACTAATAATAATACTGATGTTTGATACAGAGCGTGTGATGTTAGAGATCAACTACACTTAAACTGCAGCACTCCTCAGCTGTGACAAGTTGCCATTTTATATTAGATTACACCCTCATCTACATTACACGTTTTGGCATTCTTATTCGGCTTTAGAAATGACATAAACAATGATATAAAAAAAATCCCTCAACTGTCTTCACCTGTTAAAGCTGTGATCAGTCAGCCATACAATCTCACTATAACAATGAAATCAATGTTTCTCCAATTGACTGTAAAATGTCAGACAGCTTCCTGTAAACTCAGCTCTCCATTTCTTGCTGTTAAACACTCCACTTAAATTTAACGTTCAATTTTTGACTTTTGACTAGAAATCACTATAAATACAAGACCACTTAAAGTTTGTGTGGTTACAGATTTAATTAATAAAGGTAATTAAATTCACATTTTCAAAAATGCTAATTGATACGACTTCTCTATGTCTATGTTGTAGATATTAAAGAGGACCTATTATGCTTATTTTCAGGTGCATACTTGTTTTTTGGGTTTCTACTAGAAAATGTTTACATAAAAATGCTCTACTTTTATTCCAATCGGCTGTGCTGCAGCACCTCTTTTCACCCTCTGTCTGAAACGCTCTGTTTGAGCTCCTGCCCCGCCCCTTGAGAAAAGCGCAGTCTGCTCTGATTGGTCAGCTGGCCCCCTCTGTTGTGATTGGTCAACCAAACCTCTTCAAAATCCGCTCCAGATCTGCTCTAACTAGCTTTGTTTGAGGGCGTGTCATCTAGCCGCTAGGCAGGTATTATGCTAATGTGTTACTTGGTGACATCACCACGTTACAGAAGAGAAGGTGGGAATTCAAATTCAGGAGCAGTGTTTCTTTGGGGGAGAGTAACTCCCTTTGGCGTGGACTTTGGGCTTTGTAACTTTGCAGACCTTTTACATGTACAAAAAACTATATAACACACTAAAGGAAAGGGAAAAAGCATAATAGGTCCTCTTTAAGTTTAGTTTTAACTATTTAACAAGCTAAGAAACAAATTTATGAATATCAGCAATACGCCCGTAATAGATTCCCCCTATACAATTTACTCATAAGACTACCTATTATTAATTTCATCAATTTAGACTGTATTTGGTAGGATTGTTGGTTTTCATCATTACAACTCATAAACATGTGCTTTGAAATTTTCAAATAACAACAAGAAGTGGAAGAGCGAGCTAACATGAAACAGTCAGTGTGGTGTTTTTTTTTTCACCGTTTTTTCACCGTTTCCCTCAGTACAGATTCAGAATTATGTTATCCTGATGGTCCCTGCACTCGGCCACAAGGCTGAAGAAACATCCTTGAGGACAAAAACTGTGTATGACTGAGCAGCTGATTTTAAACTAACAACTGTCTTGTTTTAAACAGATTAAAAGTGACAGCAAAAAGAGCCTGGTCACTAGAAAGGTGCACACATCAGAACCATGTGATAATTGCAAACTGAATGTTGGATCTTTTAGCTTTTAACTGCTTTTATGCGACGGCAGCATTAACATCTCATCCTCATATCTCTGGTCCATATTAGCTCCTGTCTAACTTTTTCTAACAAAGGAAATATTGACTGTTATCTAATAGCTTATGGCAAGTTACACAGAGAAAAAGAGAAGCTACAAACTCTCCTCAAATCCCCATCCTCGCTCTCCCAAATTTAAGACTGGCACGTCATGTTAATATTGCAGACTTAGTCCATATGCACAAACCCCTCCTTTAAAAACCACTATTGCTCAGAGTTTTCTAAGATAAACGCTGATTTGTTAATACATTATTACTTGTTATATTTATATATATATGATAATTGCTGAAAGTGGTCAAGCTGATAGAAAAAAGGAAAGACATATTGATTGATTCAGTTTTAAGAAGACAATATTAATAACAAAAAACAAAGCCGTGTTATATGTCATATACAGGATGACAGTTATTTACAACCCTAATACTGGTTTCATCGCTAAGATTATTTTCAAGATAGAAATAAAGAAAAAAGCAAGGACTTTGAAAGCAACAGTAGTTGTTCTTCAGTCAGTTTCGTCAGCACACCTTTCCTTCTGGTTTGTATTGCGTTGAGTGACTGAAGCGCCCCCGTCACTCCCTGAATGAATCACTAAAATATCTCTGTGCTGACGCAAGAGATGAGCTGGAAGTTGTGAATGAAACAGAGCAAGGAGGGGAGTACTGAAGTGACACTTTGCAGGTTTTTGGAGTTTGGGTAATGAGCATGGGCTGGACTATTCTTAATGGCACGTTGACGGACTGAAATCTCTACTGACTTGTGTGTGGAGAGCTACAAATCGGGGCCACTGAGCGGCTGAAAAGGTTTCGAACAGACGTCCAAACACAGGAGGAGCGTTTGATAGAATAAATACAGAGAATGTGGACTGAGCCTACATCTACCAGTTGGACAAGCAGGAATCCGTTCTTGACAGTAGAGATCACGTCTTATTTTGTTAAAGTCAGTCAATCGCACCTCAAATGGTTTGAATATTTGGAAACATTTTCAGCCATGTCAAGTGTGCGAACACTAATTCTATGGTTATACTGACAGGTTTGGGAGGCCGAGGTCAAATACAACAAATAGTAAAGTTGTAGTTGAAGTAGGGGAGTCGTGGGAAACCAGGAAGTGAATTTAGGGAGAACCAGAAAGTGTTTACAACAGTGGTTTCTAATCCTGGTCCCGGCCCTGCTGGTTTTCATAATAACCAGAAACCATTTCAAATAACTGGTGGAACAGAAAACCAGCAGCACTCTTGAGGCCCAGCATTGAAAGCCACCGGTAGATCAAACCAGAAACAGTTTTGGGGTTATGACAGTAAAGTTTGCTGGCATCCTCTGAATGGATGAGCTCCATTCTTTGGCAGGGCAAATCTCCTCTTCTTTTCTTTCTGTCCATCCATCCAAATTTCATTGTACATGTAATTTGACAACAAACAGTCATTAATACTTCTTTAGTGTTCTTTTTTTTCTTCCCTCCACTCGTTTTCTTCTTGAACACTTAAAAAACTCTGTTGGGGGGAAATAGGGAGGGGAAAGGAGACACGAGTGCAGTCTTACAGTCTCTCAGAACGAAAACGAAGAGTTTTCAGCTTCTTTTAAATGTGTCCTCATTTTAAGCGCTTGTCTTTAATAACATCTTAATCGTTATTAAATGCATAAGAGTTTTGTCATCTTCAATGTTCGGAGCCACTGTGGTAACTGTCGGGTGATTTTTAATAGTTTTAAAAGGAAATATCTTCTTCCCTTGGTAATATGGGGGTCATGTCAGTCTGTCAGCATCTTTCCCCAAAACAAAAGGTCAAGTGAGCACCCTTTTGTCAAAGACGGTCGGTGGATGTTCAGGGTTCAGGTAAGAGGTTTAGTTTACTTGTGTATTCATAAGGGGGAGGTGTGTGTGTGTGTGTGTCAGCAGACGTACTTCAGGGACTTATTTCTGTGTGTGTGTGTGTAGGAGTGTGTGCGTGTAAAAGAGCAAGAGGTCATTCAAAGTGAGATTCAGACAGGCGTCTAGCTGTCCTTCCGTCCACTCTCCCGTCCTCAGACCTTGGCTTCCAGCAGCTCCAGGAAGAGTTTGTGCATGGGGACTTTGCCGTCCTGCTTGATGCTGTAGAAGTGCTGCACGGCCTTGGTGGAGGTCTGGCGGAGCAGGGGGAGGGTCATGAGCAGCTTGCCCGCCCGGCGGGGATCCTCCTGGTGCTGGGCGGCCTCGTAGTCCTGCAGGGCCTCATGGAGCACATCCTGGAGCTTCTGCACTGCATCCACGTCTTCAATGTGCATGGAGTCTGGAGGAGGGAGGAAGGCAAACACACCACTAAAATTTAAAACATGAACAAAAATATATTTGATGAGGCATTAGTAGTATTGGCCAGAGATGTTGTTAGATTGGGTAAATCTGGACATGGAAGTTATATTGTTATATGCTTCATATAAATCTTATGTGAAACATACCAATAAAAGGAAAATAGGGGGTTATGGTTAGATTTATTTGTTACTATTAGAACATGATGCAATTGGACAATGCATTTAAAATAAGCATCAGCCTTCTAGCGTGCAGTGAACTCTTAAACTAACTGAAATGCTTATGTTCTGAATTTTCCAGCAATAAAGACAGGCACATTTTGCAGTGCAGAAAGCTCCAACAACCCTCGTCTCAGATGATGTTTACAACATTTTGTGTCTTTGTCAGTACATGTGCCCCCTCTGTCTGCTGTGTCATGTAGGGCTGCAACTAATGATTATTTTCATTGTCGATTAATATGTCGATTATTTTCTCCATTAATCGATTAGTTGTTTGGTCTATAAAATGTTTAAAAATGTCAATCAGTGTTCCCCAAGGTCTAAGATGACGTCCTCAAATGTCTTGTTTTGTCCACAACTCAAAGATATTCAGTTTACTGTCATAGAGGAGTAAAAAAACTAGAAAATATTCACATTTAACAAACTGGAATCAGAGAATTTAGAAATTTTTTTTCTTAAAAAATGACTCAAGCCGATTAATCGACTATCGATATAGTTGGCAATTAATTTAATAGTTGACAACTAATTGATTTTAATTAATCTTTGCAGCTCTAGTGTCATTGCTCGGTGCTCGGTGGAGTGAGGTGCTAAAGATTCAATCTAAAATGCAAACAGGCTCAATGCAGGGATGCTACTTAGAGCCACAAACTCAGGGTTTGAAATGCTTTAGGGTGTAGTGAAATGTGAATTTGATAAATATTTTAAAAAAGTGCAAAATACTTCTCTTCATTTGCATTTGAATATAAACCAACATCAGTGTTTTATGCTCGCTGGGAGATATGGATAAAACCGTCTATCACGATATAGGTCATTTCATACCTCGATAATGATATATATCATAATATACTGTAGCTTGTTTTCTGTAATTCAATAAATAAATAATCTTTATAAAATAACCACATGGTAAAGCCTATTTTTCCATAAGAACTTGAGTGCAAAATGAACACAAGTTTTAAGTGATATTATCAAGAAAAAAGCCTAGCCTATACTGCAATAGAAACGATATAGAGAAATATATAAAATATGAATTTTTATATTGTTTTGACGGTATATATCGACATGTTGCCCAGCCCTATTTAAAAGTATAATCATGAAAATAGTACTTTACAATTAATCACTCTTAAGTTCAAAATGCCAGTGCACTTTTTTAACATTGCTGTGTAATATAGATATAAAATCTACAATTTTGAGTTGAAACTAAATCTAGGAACGGGGTTTTAAAATCAGGGGCGGCTCTCGTCTCTGTCTTTAAAGAGTGGATCTGTGGGTGTGATGAATGGACACACAGAGAGACGAGTGGGCGGAGAAAAAAGAGATAGACTTGTAGAATGATGGAGAGACGAGGAACACAGTGTGTGTGTGTGTGTGTGTGTGTGTGTGTGCGTGTGTGCATAAGCATTTGGCTGCACACATCTGTAATCTCTCTTTGAGCTGGCATGTAAGGTGCGTCTCAGCACATGTGGCAGTAAAGGCTGAGACTGTCCCTCAATAATAATGCTCCATATTGCCCCTTAGGGAGGCAAAGTCTTAATGTGAGCTGGCCTTTAGCTCCCAACCTCCGATCAATGTCTCCGATCAATGACTACATGCATGTTAAATAATAATCACAAGGCAACTATTGATAGGCCACCACACCCCAACACGCACACACACACACTTACACACACACACAAACTAGATCTGCAGAGGGGATGAGACCTACAGTAGGAGTAAAACAATGCTCATACAAACACATGGTCACACCTGCTGGATACAAGCACACGTACACACTAGCAAACCTCGGTATAGAAAGCTTACACAAACATTTAATGGTAAGTGAAAGATAAAAAATTATACTGTGCAGATAAAATAAATTGAACATAAGATGTGTGAACACAGCCACACACACATAGAAGCTTACACAAACACAATCAAATACAAAGTGTTGGATCTATAGAGTGTAATGCATGTATCAGTATGCAGGACCAGACCAGTCAGTGGGCTGGATTCTATAGGGATCAATAGAAAACTCAGCTTCTATCTGGTCTCAAATTTTCTACTTTTCCCCCCACTTTAAATAAGAGTGGGTGGTCCACTCGTCTGGTTGTTTCTTTCATATTTCGCTGCTTGATGATTTTTTTGCTCAGTGGAGAGCAGTACGCACGTTGGGAAAATTATATTCATTAAACTGTTATTTACATTTTTGTTCATACAAAAAGAACAACATCTGTTTTGCTGATCTCTATTTTGTCAGTGTGACTCACTTTTACTTTTCTTTAATCTTTCTTTTATTATTTTAGATGCAAACATTTTCAGGCTAAATATTTAGCCGCCCCCTTATGCAGTGTCTCTTGTTAAATGAAAGCGTAATATAAACATTAATCAGCATATACTGCAAAGTGAAACAAACGCATAATAAACACGTGCTGAATGAACAAATTAATGAGTATTACTGTCGGTCACAATTAAAAAACAATCTTCTTCTCCTCGTTATTCTTGGATTTCTAATAAGTGGTTACCTGAAGTGCAGCCCATAATGACCACAAGTTAAAATCAAGTTTAATGAGTTTCACATTGTTTTTGATTAATACCGTGCGTTTAGTATTTAAGCTGGTAGACATGGCTGCTGCCTGTGCTCTGACCCGCAGTACACTCACAAGTAAAACAGCAGACGTTAATGAGCACGAGCACATAAGGCTGTTAAAGCACACATGTTAACACGGAGCTCACAATGCACACACACACATGTACATAAATGAATGCACAGACACACGCAACGCACACACAGACACACACACGTGCCTCTTGTTTCCCATGGCTAGTTGAGCTGTCTTTACATGTGGGGCACGTTTGCTAACATTTCTTAAGGCTTGGCTTCATTAATGCAGACGATTAGCATCCTGTGAATTAATTAGTGTCAGTGCCCTTCAAAATGCTAATGCTAGCATTCTGTTGTCTTGAAGAGCAGTTAGAGAGTCTGGCCAATGATGCAAAGTTCCTATTTGGGCGTCAGCTGTTTCGATTTCAATCAGTTAAATGAATGACTGTTTCAAATGGGAGTTTTCTCAACAGTGAGGTAAGCTTTGATGGATAATTACTACCCGGATTGATCTGGATAGTTTTTGAGTTGCACGTGCCAAACTGGCTTCAGAATGAGTAAACAACATGCAATTTCCAACGGCAGAATGGAAATATATATTCTAGTTTGACATTTACTCAATTAGTCATCTACCTTTCCAGCACTTCAGCCTGGCAGTTACAACACTATTTATTCTTGTACTAAGTAACCTGACATGTCACTCTACTATTAATACAACAAAACAGATAATCACAAGACAAAATGAAGGTGCAGTGTTGATATCAGACTATATATGTTAGGGCTGGGCAATATATTGATAATATATTGATATTGTGATATGAGACTAGATATTGTCTTAGACTTTGTCTATCGTAATATGACATGTGTTGTGTTGTCCTGGTTTTAAAGGTTTCATTACAGCCTTTCCAACATAATTAATTTTCTGAACTTACCAAACTGTTCTAGTTGTTCTATTATTTGCCTTTACCAACTTATAACTAATAAATTAAATCCACATTACTGATGATTATTTATCAAAAAAATCTCATTGCGCAAATATTTTGTAAGAGCACCAATTGTTAACCCTGCAACATAGTTGCAATATAGATATTGAGGTATTTGGTAAAAAATATTGTGATTTGTGATATTTGATTTTCTCCATATTGCCCAGCCCTGATGTATGTGTCTGAATGTGGATGGACAAAACATTGGAAACAGCATTCATTATAATGCAGACTAATACAACATCACCACTGACTATGAAATTACCAGAAAGTGGGATGTAGAGCTTAAACGATCCGTTGATATAGCGACTATTCTATCTACAAAAATTGCTTGGCAGCTATTTTAATTAATTAATAAATTATAATTTAAAAAAATAATTGAAGTTAATTTTCAAGCAATAACATTCTTTGGTACCAGCTTGTCGAATGTGAACATTTGTTGCTTTTTCTCCATTTTATATCTTTGCAAAATAAATACTATTTTTTGATCAGACAAAACAAGCAATTTGAGGATGTCCTGTTGGGAAATGTTATGGACCAAATCAAGAATCAAGAAATTAATTTTTAACTGATTTTAAATTTTTTAACTGATTGACTTTTCTTGTATCTGTTTTGTATTTAATAAATGCTGTACATTCTCTACATCATTGTAAAATAAAGATTGAATGAATGAAAGGAAATTGCCGGATTAATTGATAAGGAAGATAATCTGACGTAGTGACAGCAATAATTGAATAATATAAGCTTCACAGTGTTGTTTTGAAATGCAATAGATTTTACAGGTGTACCTAATAGATCCCGGTGCATTACCTTTAATGTTTAAACCACTCTCCCTTTCTCTCTACCTGGCAACCCACCCAGGCTACTGGAAATCTTAGAGGACTATGTAACACCTGTTTACCAAATAAGTCATTGTAACCATCATCATGATCATCGACACTGTGGTCCGGCTGGCAGAACCAGCCAGCTTCCTCAACTTTCAGTCATAGACAGACACACACACGGCGCACACGCACACACATAGGCAGAGCCAAGAGATTGATCGTCACACAGCCCACAGGAAAACAACATGTCAATATTTTCTGCATGACAGTATGTTCCGTGTGTGTTTGAGCAAACATTTTTCAGTGGCTCACATTTCAGTACACACTAAAATTAAACGTTTGAGTGTGTTTATGTATGTGTCGGAGAGATGAAATTGGCATATTTGAGAAAGTGTTTGCGTGTTGGTGTGTTGGTGTATGTGCGTGTGTGTTGACGGTGGCAGAATCAGAACAAAAGGCCCCTCCCTCCCTATTCAGAGCTCTCCCATTGCATTCTCCCATTTAAACACATTGTATTGACAGCTCCCCCCTTGTAATTAAAGAGTACTGAAGAGCTGGCCGGCTTCCAAGACAAAGTTCAAAAGACGGGTCATGGGAGGAAGAAGGCGTGTGTGTGTGTGTGTGCGAGAGAGTGTGTGTGTTTGTGCGTGTGTCAGTCAGCTGTCGATGCAGCTGGACACATCAGAGAGGGGGCTTTATCGACAGACTTTGGGTTCTAATGATTTCAGCTTATTTAACAGGCATCTGAAGAGACGACTATGCTAATTGTAAAAGGAGGAGGTGAGCTTCAGGTTGGAGATGCGTGTGCGTGTTTGTACCTTTGTATGCGTAAAATAATCATGTGACTATTAAGAATAAGACGAGACAAGTGTGTGTGGTTTTAACAGTGAAAGTGGGAGGTTTGACAACTGCTGGCGCTGTCAGAGACAAAAGTGTCTCCGTGTGTGAAAGTATGCATCATGTGTCGCAGTCGCGTGTGTGTGTGTTTAGATGCGGAGTATTGAAATGAGTCCTTTGATGGTTCAGTTTAAATGAGTCCCAAGGGGCAGGAGATTCCTGGGATTAACTCTTTCTACACCAGTCGCATGCTCAAACACTCAAACACACAAACACACACACACACACAGACAAAAACATGAAGAATTTCCAACCTGAGTTGGCCAAAGCGATGGCCTTGAGAGCGACAAATTCCTCCTTCTCTAGCTTCATAGTCTTGTATTTCTTGACCAGCTGAAGGATGGCATTGTTCAGGTCCAGAAGTCCAGCTAGCTTCGACTGGTCCTCGTCCATTATGTAGTCCTCAGCATACACCAACTAAAGAGAAACACAGAGAGGTGGAGAGGTTGCACATAAACATGAGTATTTATATATTTCATTAGAGCAAGAAGCAAACATAAAAAGGAAGATGCTAACCAGACACCCCACGATATGATATTATCATGATAATTAAGTCAAGATACGATCTAATTGCGATTTAAAACATTTTGCGATATGCTGAGTATTGCGATAAGATATAATACCTTTTTTGAACTGAAAATTATGCAGTTTGTCAACATCTGCTTTATCTAATAAGATACCGTTTTCACTCTGTTCGCCTCAAAGTTTTCATTCACATATCTTGAGGTCAAGGGATCCCTTTGAAAATGCCCATGCAAGTATTTCCTCACCAAAATTTAGAGCAACTTTGGGGCGTTATTAAGCGTTCTTCCTGACAAGATATGACATGGTTGGTACCAATGGATTCCTTCGGTTTTCTAGTTTCATATGATACCAGTATCTTCACACTACCTTTAAGACTGAGCCTGCTACAACCTCTGAAAGACAGAATAGCGGCTGGGCCCGCTGTCAGATTGTTAAGAGGTTAATAGTTTATATAATAAAAGATCGATACTTTGACGTCCGTGTATCGATACAATATTGCCACGCACAATATCCCGATACTATGCTGCATCGATTTCTTCCCCCACCACTACTAACCTTGTCTTCAAAGGACAGTGAGCGGTACACAACACGTAGGATCAAGATCTCCATCCATGCACTCTGCAGTAGACTCATCTGGTCTGCCAAAGACAGCGTAGAGAACCCTGGGGACGATTGAGACAGAGAAGAAAAGCCAGAGTTGTTAATTTACATTTTTTTGCCCCAAAACAGTTCGGAAGGAGTTAAGCACTGTGTTTTACTACTGTGAAACTGTTTCTGATAAACAGTCGTGCTGATAAAGTAAAACTAAGAAGGAGCAAATGAAAAGAAGAGAAAAAAGCTGGTTTTGAAGCTAGTGAGTGGGTCAAGATGGGCTCTCCTCTCTTCTCCTTCCATCCATCCAGTTGACCAGAGTCCTCCTCCTCCTCCTCCTCCTCTTCCTCTCTCTCCCCTGTGCCCAGGGCTGTTCTCTGGGGAAAGGCAGGCCTTATCTCCCCCTGACACAGCCTCCATGGATCAATGCTGGCCATCGCTGCTGCACCGCTCAAACACACACACTAATTGCTGCTCTGGCCTCAAAACTCCTGCTTTCTCCGGTGTCAATCCATGTCTTTCTATTTGCCTACGTCTATATCCGTCCGTCTCTACCAACCGCAATCCATGCCTTTTTTTATCTGTCGGCGTCTATCTACGACTGACCATCTGTGTGTCTGATTCTGGCTTCGCCTTCTTTCCATCCATCTTGATACATCTCGGCCTGCGTGTCTTGTCTGTTAGGGTCTCTCTCTGTTTCCCGTTTTGTTTCACTTTCTGGGCTGAATTCCTCCTTTTTCTACTATAATTTTGTCTGTAATATTTTTGCTTCCTCATTTCATAACTTCAACATTCTAAGTTAAGTGCACCGGACTCTCGCTCGTTGTCTCTCCCCTTCTGTCTTTCTCTTTCTGTCCGTCTATCTCTTTAATGGAACACCTGCCCACTCACACCTTTCCTCACAGCTGTCCTCTCCTCACACACCTGTCCATTCACACCTGCCTGTCTGCCTATGTGTGCGTTTTGGTGTGTGTGTGTACAAGCCTTCATAGGAAAGGCAAAGATGGTGGCCCATGTGAGCACACCTGTCAGACCTCACTGCAGCCCTCCAGTGTGTGTGTTTATGTGTGTGTGTGAGGAGCATCCTGCCAGGAGAAGCAGGCAGATGAGAAGGAAGATATTTCTTCAACAACATCTGCTGCTATGTGCCTCCTCTTGAGATGGTAGGTGTGTGAGAGTGTGTGCGTGCATGTGCGTTAGGGGCTCTTATCTCACAGTGTGTTGATGGGTAATGGCAGGCGTCTCATTATGTCCAGGTTGCAGGCTATTGTTGTTTGCAACGTGCTCTAATTCGTTCTATCTACAACTGTTAACATCTCACTGACACACTGACATACACACAGATATACAGTAGATAGACATTGCTGCGCACACGCATACAGTATCACATGTGCATAGACATAAATGCATAGGAACACACTGGAATGAATCCAAATGTGTATGATTGATACACACACACACACACACGGCACAGTGAAGGGAGCAGTGCTGTTGCCAACTGGCAGTGTCTTCTTCTACTTAATGAAATCATCAGAAGGGATTAGAGGTAAATTTCTTAAGGGGGTCTTCATGCACACACCCACACACATCTCACATTCACAGAGGCAGATGTCTTTAGGGGGTCCTCAGGACTTCACCACTCATCGTGGGCAGGGGAAATACACATGGGCACTGCTAAAATTAACACACTTATTGAATCTGTTTAAACCCCGGGGTCAAGTGCAGGGAAGAAGAGATGAGTGAGGGGTTAATATCATTTAATGGTGTCACTGGTTGTGTGTTTTAACTTGGCTGTGTGTGTGTGTGTGTTTTCACTGCTCTGGCATTAGGTGCTACATGCAGGGTTCAATCAATTCGCACACATCCCTCTGGTGGAATTTGATCAGGGGCCAGCGGGGGCACGCGAGGCTCAAAAAGTGGGCACACACACACACACGTGCATACACACAGAGTCACAGACACACAAGTACAAGCTAGGCTTGCCGCAGTAGTCGGTGTTGCCGGTGTTACACGGTGTTCGGGCACTCACCGATTACATTACAAACCCACCGCCCCCACCGTCGTTTTGCTTTTTTTTACAGAAATAAAACCCATTTAGTTCATTTTGGCGTATCAGCTGCGTGTTACAGTATCAATACATAGTCGGACGACAGAGGCTACAAAATGAAAGTGAAAGTGTCTGCTCCAAACGGAGTCTCAGCTCAGAGTAGCAGGAGTAAAATTTCCCACACACGGGACGAGAGAGAGTTGACGGACAAGACGATGGCGGATGATTTGGTGTCAAAGCGAAAAGCAAAACAGCCTATTTGGCAATATTCCAGATTCAAACCCAATGCTATAAGGGAACCATAACGTTAATGAGGTAATCGCCATGAGGACGGAGTGAGCACAGCCGGTGTGCAGGGCGCAGCGTTGCCGGGTGGAAACCTGCGGCCCCGCAGCGAAAGCTGGACTGGAGAGGCCAGACACACAGCCACCCGACGTTAAAGATCAAAGTAGGCGCTACACATGTTCACCGTCATCTTTTCTTGTAAAATGTCCGGTGTAATCGGTAACACCGGTGTTGTCACAAGTTTAATAACCGGTGGGAAAATTCCCTCACCGTCACATCCCTAGAACACACAAGGTAAAAAAAAAAAATTGTAAACGTCATCCAAAACACGCCTGAATCACTAGCTGTATGTTCATAATATGGTTTGCACATATATCAACAAACATCTCCCTAATTACACATTAAATGCACACATATGTGCATAAACACACACAAAGGAAACACCGATAATTAAAACCCCTGTGATTAATTTATTGAGCTGAAAGTGCAGCTTTTCTTATTGAGGTACATCAATGATTTTATCAGGACATGGTTTGTGTGTGTGTAGGTGAGTGTGCTTTTGTGAATATCGGCATGCTTATATTGTGTACTTAATAATAAAATAATATACCTAATTGTGCTATAAGTGTGTTGGAATGTGGTTTTACCAGCATGTTTGTATTCTTTGTGTATATGCATACATTCCTACACATGTTTCTGCATGTGGGTCTCCATCAGTGTGTATTTCCATGTGTTTGTGTATGTGTGCCTTCCCGACCCCCTCCCCTCCCCTCTCCACCAGCCTGTCTGCGCTGTTCAGCCATCCAATGCCTCTTATCTGTCTGATTAATAGGCGGCCAGCTTCAGGACAAATTAATTAACAGATAACGCCATCTCTCCCTTCTTCCCTTCCTCCCCTCCTTCTCATGAAGCGATCGATACAGCAGAAGAAAAGAAACATCAATGGGAATTTAGTGCTGATGATGGAGAGAGAGAGGTATTGATGGAGAGAGAGAGAGAGAGAGAGAGAGCATGAGGAAGAGTGAGGTGGAGGAGAGAAGAAAATAAAAGGGGGAGAGATGGTGGTGGAGGTAGTGGGAGGGGTGGAGACCTTTCTTTCATACCTGTGATTTCACTTGACAAAAGAAGGTTCCCTATTTGGCTCTAATTACATTTCCTTTCTGTCCATTGTTGATAAGGCATCTCATGCTATGTGTGGGTGTATGAGTGTGTTTGTGTATGTGTGGATGTTGTACAGCCTGTGTTTACCGTGGTGGGCTAAGCTGAATGTACAGTAATGTACAATGGAAATAAAGTTCAAAGCTCTGCTTAAACATATTAATATAAACTTTAAAGAAGAGCAAATTGCTACAGGACGTGACCTGCAAGTAAAGCCATATGTTCCCTGGACACCATTATCGGATATATGCTTATGTCACAACTTCCGCAGTATAAGAACGTAACACTTCCTTGGCTGAATTTACGTTTCCTACTGTACTAAGCATATCCGGCAAAACCATTTAGTAGTATATAAACTTCATTTTTAGGAGACAGGGATGGATATTAGTTTAGTTTTTACTAAACACAAGTTTGTTGACGTTGTCAGAAATGGCGGAGGCTATAGAAGTAAATTTTTCGGTGCATAATAAGTGAATATATTGTAATTTTACTCATATTTTGTTTTTCTTCGTAATTTTATAATATGTCTGACGAAAATGTTGATATTCCCAACAGCCTCATCTTTTCCCTCTGTCATTATGACTTGTTTTGTTACTGCATTATGTTACCCACTACCCAAAGTTAATATTGCCTTTGCTTAGCAGCGGTGTTCTCGTGACTTAACCACTTGAACGCCAAGCATATTGTGTACACTACTTCCCATGCTGTTAACACAAGCTCACGAGTTTCATTTGAAGGCACCATCAATTCGGATACACTGTGCACACTATGTACGTACTTGCGTAATGCATGAATTTCGACAGGGTATTGTTGTCTCAAATCGCACACGGCTGTTGTGCGCTCACCGGAAGCTCGGTAGATCCACTGGCGATAGTCAGCCACAGACATCACGCCATATTGGCAGTAATTCAATTCAGACGGATAAACCGAATAATGGCTTCTATTCAACTACAGTACAGTGGTACTTAGAGAAAAAAAAACATGTGTAACTTAAAATTTTATAGTTTGGTGTTCGCCGTTTCAATCGCAACCGCGGCAACTTCCTCACCCGCCATTTTCACAAGTTTGAAATAGGTTTGTGACCCCTCCCCTTCCGCTACGTAGCAAAGATGGCGACCGTTGAGGGTGAGAAGTGTCCAACGTTCCACACTCAACGTTTTGACCCTTTTGAGTACAACATTCGGGTACTTAGAGTGAACTGCATTTTGCGATACTTCTCAGTGTGAACGCAATTATGCACTCAAAATAGCAAGTTAAAGTATATAAGTACGTGAATTGAGACACAGCATATGTATTTGGTTGGATATGTGTGTGTGTGTGTGTGTGAGTGTGTGCTTTTGTTCGGGGCGTGTCAGCTAAAATATTCAGACACTCTCTTGTATCTATAAAGGTACAGAGAGAGAGAGAGAGAGCGTGTGGTGTGTGTAGGTATGTGTGTGTGTGTGCCATACATTGGTCTGACAGAAAGAGGCTGCAGTGCAGTCATGCAGACTTAACCTCTACTGCTTGCTCTCGCGCTCCCTTTCTTTTTTCTCTTCCCTTTGCTCTATCAGACACACACGCATGAAGACAAACACACACACAAACACACGTCGATTCCCCAGCCACCCTGCGGCCTGTTTGTCTGCCAAATGAGTCCTGACTGCACGTTTACACCCGAGACCGCACAACAGTCTGGCACAGACACACACACACACACACACACACACACACACACACACACACACACACACACACACACACACAGGATAGCCCTCTCTCACGCCCCAGTTGCTACAAAGACACACACCAACACACATATCCAGGAGGCCTATATTTGTTTTCTTGTGGTTACAGGGCAAATGGGAACAAGTGAGAACCGATTGTGATGCTTATGAGTACATGTGCACTTGTGTGTGTGCAGTTTGTGAAGCTACTTGTATGTGCGTGTGCATCTGTGTGTGTTTGTACGATAGTGCCTGTGTACATCTGCAATAACTGATGCATCAAAGTAGGCTATTGTGTGTGTGTATGTGTGTGTGGGGGGATGAATGTGACAGGTGTGAAAACTGGTTGCAATGCTGATCTGCTCGCAGTTATTAACACACGGATAGTCTTCATACTCTGTCTTTGCTGTGAAAAGGACTTTTGGCATAAATGTTATTTTAGAACCCCTTTAAAGTTTGTTTTATGAAGCAGACTGCAAGTAGAATTGAGGAAGTGAGAGTAAATCATATCTGTAATATTTACTTCATACGTATAGGCCTGTACATCTGCATTTTCTTACACATCACAGTGTGTGGGTTCACCTGTGTCCTGCAAGTTAAAAATGTCTCCATTTAATTATGCCACAATTGTGATTTCAAAATGGCTACCTCTTCCTTTTCTTCAATAGCAAAAACCAAAATGTCTTTCTCTTGACCATTTTAAGTTTAATCCTTAATGCCATTTATTTCTGGGTACCTATGGTAAGTGTGTTGTTGCCATTTTTGGAATGAGCAAACGTAGAATTCAAAATGAATAACGAATACCTCCAAGCGTTTTCACTGACGACAACATTTTGATTGTTGCATTAGCTCAATATAATTTTTTTTAATCGAAACGGACAGCTCAAAAAGACAAAGAAAAGAGAGTGTGTGTGTACATGGCCAGGGTGCTGCCAGCAGAGAAGCAGTTCAGCACAGTGTTGCCGCTGGACCACATTTGATCTGAATGAGCCAACTACCAACTTAACCCTCAGTGTGAGACTGTGGCTGGGACAGAATAGGCCAATAATCTGTCGCGCATCGTGTGCATCTCCAAAATTCTAACCTCCAAAGTACTTCCAACGTCACCACTCATATTTTGCAAAAAATCTTTCTCTGATAAATGATAGTCTGCAGATTAGGGGGCAGAGATGGTGGCGGTGTTGATAGCTGTTGGATGTGACACCTCTGCCTAACTGGACACAATGCGAACAAGCGAACATCAGATTGCTTAAGTTTTTCCCAATGAAGATGTCGTAACTTGCTCTGTGCATCAGCGAACAGGTAAAGCGATGTTTAAATGTTTGAGAACCCGCTTGCCCTTGCTCTATTTCTGCGAAGTTTCGCGCACCTCCAACCTATTTTCATTGGTCAAAATCGACGCTGACAGTTAATCAATATCATTCTCTCTATGTAATAGAAAGTGACATCGCTCGTCGTATATCTGAACATTTTTTCGCGCTCCATTTGCCAGAGTTTGCTCAGTCGCTGTATGCTAGGAAGAGGTGTGATACTAAAATGTTTCAGAGGCTTCTGAATTTAAAATGCCTTTTTTAAAATACTATTTTTCTTACATTTTTGCCTTTGTTGGACAATATGGAGGTATATGGAGAGTAATGACATAAAACAAAAGTCCAAAGCTGGAATCAATCAGGGACGTCATGGTTTTATATAACATACACTGGTTTACTTTTGGAATTTAATGGTTTAACAGGCTTTTAAATGGTTTGGCTTTTTGTTATATTATCTGTTCCCTCAACCACATTTAGGTCCTTTGCCTTCTAAATCTTCCAAAAGTTCTCTCACAGAAAGTCTGCTTTTAATGGTTTTGCATCTTGGCTGTAGATGATGGCCTCTGTATACTGTATATGAGGGGCCGTTTCAGTGGCCATTTGAATTGCTCTAAACATGCCTTTTAATCCTTGCTTTCAATTAAATATATTTTACTTGTGTGTAAAGCTGACTATCTGAATACAAGTAGGTTACAAAATACATAAAGTATGGTCGTCCATCTGCACACATCTTGCAGCGGGCCTTGTATTCTTTGAGCACCTGCTTGCTCCGTCACCAGCGACACGGCGCTCTGTCCTATTTGATCACGGCCCCGGGACACATTTAACAGGAAACTTCTCAGTCTGTCTCAACAATTTAACAGCCAAGAATCACACACTTATCACGAGTTATCGGTCTTCAAGTTGTAAGAATAAGCTTCACACATTGTCATAGAAATGTAACACAGCACAGCAAAACTGAAATCACACTAAGCACTGTTAGGGAAACTGGATGTGTGCTGTAAGAGGGGCGTCCTGGCCTAGAGCTCGTTATGTGGTGTCCAACAATGTTACAACAGTAATAATCATGTGTAATAGACACGTAATAGACATATATTCAAATTTTTTCTTCTCTGTTGTTAAGGAAAATCTAATAATAGTCACCGTCGTCTTAATTTAGGAGGCATTTTAAAAGAGGTATTAAGAACTGTGATGTAAACTGTTTTATGATCGCCTAGTCGCTCATTGTCGGTGCGAGGAGAACAGTGGATTGTCTATGTGCAGCATGTACACGTATTGTGTTCTGCGGGGGACAGATTTAAGTCTTCTGGCCCACTGAGATAGAGATTGCATTAGGACACATGAAGTGTCCAACAGTTACCAGCACATCGCTGCCCTGCATGTGTGTGTGTATGTTCTGTATGCGCCCTGTGTTACGTGGCTCCAGTGCTCACTCTCTCTCTCTCTACCACTTTCTGTACGCGTTTGTGTTTAAATTTGTGCACATTGTTGCATGCTGCGCAATGCAAGTGCTCCCTTGTGATGCTTTTTCAGTGTGTGTTTGTGTGTGTGTGTGTGTGCGCACACTTCAAACTGTTTTGTACCATACGGCCAGACGCCGGCCCAAATGAACACGGACCCACTGTGATGGCTTTGGCCGAGCTGAAACAACACACAAGATATACGCACACGACAAGCACGCTGGCAAATGCTGTCACACACACACACACACACACACACACACACACACACACACACACACACACACACACACACACACACAAACACACTCACACGCACACACATCTACCAGCTGACCCAATTACACAGAGATGCGCAACGAAATGGAAACAAATCTACCCAGAGAACCAGCTAATTTAGAGGGGCTTAAAGACACACTCACACACAGGGCACACACCCACATACACTCACATACACGTGTAAAGTCACTTAGATTATAAAAAACACCATGGTTTCAAGTGGAGTTATTATATGAAAGTGCAAATCACAAATAAAGTTTTATCTTTCATAGATAGAAAAATTGAGTATCAAAAGTGTGTGTGTGTGTTTGCCTATGTGTGTGAAGAGATGAACAGAATAGAACAAAATGATTGTTCATTTCTATCCTCCCTTTTCCTTCAATCCTCCTCCTCATTATAGGAAATGTGTCCGTATGCATGTCTGCATCAGGTCAGGTTTTTGGACGCAGTGTGTGTTAAGGTTAGGTTGAATTATTTTTGTTTGAGTGAAAAAACAACAACAAAACAGTTCAAATAACACTACTTTCCTGTAAAAGAAAAAAAACCCAGATCTAAAGTCTACTGCCACTCAAATATGTGTTTTTGTCTATTGTTCCTTCGCTTGGATGTTTGACCTTCACTGTGCTGAATGACGTGCGTGCAGAGTTTGATACTAGAAGGCTGTTTTCACATTCATCTGCTGAAGGAAAGTTTCTCGGTGCTCACCTTAAATCTCACTTTAAGACGTGTACGTACATTCAGGATTTTGTGACATGAGAACTAGTTTGGAAGTAAAAAATATTTAAGTATTCATAAATTCTGGATTTTTAAATGAGGGAAAAGGAGTAGATTCAATTTCAATAATTTTTAACAAGACATTGAACCTTCTTGGGGAAAAAATGTCCAACACAAATTCATAGAAGATCATTTTTTACATGTCTTGAAACATGTCGAGAGGGGATGTTTAAAAAGCCTTTGTTCACATCGTGACATGGCCAATACTTATTGTTGGGTTCATTAAAATGATACAACAATCTACAACAGTCTTGTTGAAGACTGATTAAGATTAGGGTTCGGTTTTGATGATAGTTAATCTTATTTTACTATAAAAAAATAACTGCCTGGTTGACGCTACTGTGTCTGTCATTGTGTTTGAGTTGCACATACTGTAAATGAAAACGGACAATAGCTGACACATTTTGTAAAAATACAAAAATTAATTCGGTACACTATCAGTTACTTTTCTAATTCACATATTGCACACACAAACGTGTCATCACCTTCACCTTCATCCCCTCTTATATTGTTGGCTAAAATATATTTTTTTCTATTTCTTTCCCCTTCCACCTTCCCCCTCTCCTTCCTCCATATCCCCCTTTTTTCTGTGTGCGGCCTCGGGGAGAGTAGAGCAGTCATAGGGTTGCAGTAGCCTCTAATCAGTGTGAACAGCAAGCTAATTACCAAACCCTCAGCCCTGGCTGACTGTTAATTGCATACATTAGACACCATCAGCAGCACTGCAAGATTAACACTTAAAATCTTCCCATTGCTGTAGTGGGGATGAGTGCTCTGTGTGAGTGTGTGTCAGTGTGTGTGTGAAAGAGAGAGTCAGGGGGAGAGAGACAGAGGTGGAGAGGAGGGTCGTGTGCTCTATTCTCTGTGTGTGCATGTGTGGTGTGCGCTGCCTCTGTGGTTGCGGCGGGTGCTAATATTTAACACTTAATTAGAGCCAAAATGGAGACGCAGCAACACAGAGATGTGTGTCGAGTGTTATAGCTGTTGCCGTGGCGGGGGTTGCTTGGGTGGGGGCAGCCGGTCGTTGAGGGCGACCCGAAGTCTCCGTGGAGACGACAGATGGAGTGACATTAAGAGCATTGCAGTGGAGGCATTTCAAATAATAAAATATCAATATTTACATTTTAATTACCCACTTCTAGCTCCGCCAGGGCCGTGTCAAGGAGTGTGTGGGTGAGTGTGTGTGTGTGTGTGTGGGCATGTGCCACAGCCAGCTCCACTGGGGCCATCATGTCTCTATATAGAGTCAAGAGTGCTGCTCAAGTGACAATGGTCTGCTCTACTGGAGAATGTATATAACCGTCATGTAAAATAACTAATTTCAACACAATTTCTGTTTTCCTACATTATTTGTCACATCTTCCTTTTTTACTTTCTCTTTCACTTAATCCATCCCATCTTCCTCTCATCCTCTAACTCTACATCGTGTCGCTCCCTCCTTCCATGCAATGCTGATGCAGGCAGGAATGACCACTCTCTGTGTGTGAGAGAGCACACAAATCTGTCAGGGGAATTAACCATGTGTACACAAAACTGAGAAGCTTACACATCAACCCTCTCTGTCTGTCTCTCTCTCACACACACAGACATTGCTGACAGACAGTTTTGAAAACAAAAAACTAGGGCTGTCTGGAATATAATTTTTGTGCTTCGAAGCTTCGGTTGGAAATATTCAACGGTATTCAAAGGTTTGCAGCGCAGCAGGCTGACATCTCCCCCGTTTCAGTGCCGGGACAGTGCAGCAGCCGCACGACTGTACAAACACATCTACACACACCTCTACAGATAACACACAGCGATATCCGTTTGAGAATAACTAATAATAATTAATTCTGAATATGAATAAGGAATAATGTTGTGGGATTATTCCTAATTTCATGGGCTATTTTGAGATATATACTTAATTATTACATACTTCCAAAACACACACAAAAAAACAAAGCATTTGAATCCTGATTGGAGGTTGATTACCATGGAAATGGTCGAAGTTTCAAAGCTTTGAACCATTCGGGTCAGCCCTACAAAAAACATTTGAGTTGAAAAGAATAAAGAGGACGTAATGTGAATATTTGTATGCCTAAACAGCTTAAAAGTATATCAGACTAGGTAAAAGACAGCTGGACTTACTGTTTTGTTTTGATGACATTTTGCCACTCACTCAAAAGCGTCATTAAATAATATACTAAGACACTGATTGGACCTTACATCAAAATTCAAACCCCGGGGAAAGTCACCTCATGTCTGTAGAGACTTCACGAAATACACAAAGAACGAGTCCCTCTCAGGCCATTGGCAAAATATGCTTTTCTGCCATCCCAGTCCACAGCACTATATTGCTTTACTCTGGTTCCGGTACTCCTGTCTGTTTCTTGATGCTGTTATCTACTGTAAGTAATACACCTACTATGGATAAGGACCTCATACAACCCCACTTCAAAACACCCGAACAATCCTATATTATGTGAAGGCCAACTGGGTCAAGATGAAGATGAAGATCAAACAACATTGGATTATCTATCTATCTATCTATCTATCTATCTATCTATCTATCTATCTAGTGATGAATTTGTTTTCCCAGCTTGTTCAATTAACTGGCAGTCTATTGATCTCTTGGTGGATTACCTTTTCAGAACAATATCCTGCCATAACATATTCTCCTGAAAAGACAAAATCCATAGTCCAAGCATCAGCTAATGGGCTGTCCTGCTATTTAAACCATTGGGCAGTTTATATTTTCAAAGATGATTACATAAAATTCTTTATTGCTACATTTATTTTGTCACTGTCACAAACAGCATTTTGCATTAAAAAAAAAGGAGTATTGATTTAGGAATAGAAACTTGCTGATTGTGGCTTTAAAACAAAACCCAATGGTCCCTGTCCAAGCCCGGTGTCTGTATATGAGATTATGAGGCTGTGTTGATTCTATCTTCCTAATCCCCCGTAGCTTTCCATAGAGAGAGGACCGCAGAAACTCCACAGGGATTAATTTACCATTCACAGATTAGAGATATGGTTGCCAATATCATCATCCAGGACAAGCACTGAGAGGAAGGGCTCAACAATGGAGCGATGAGGAAAGAGAGAGAACAGAGAGAACGAGAGACAGACTGAAAGAAAGACAGAGATGAAAACGAATGCGCACAGAGAGAGACAGCCTCCTCTCCTACAGCATCGTGCCTTAATGTCCTAGCTCCAAGACACGAACATTAGACCTCATTCCACCTCCTCATCTGGGCCTGAAAAAGCCTGGGCTGAAAATCTTAATTAATTGTCCAATAGTGCTGCGGGGTCATTATGCATTGCAATAAAGAAGCGTGTAATTATGAGATTTAACAGCCATTACCAAGGCCAGGAACTCATATGTCATCATCAGCAACCAAGCCAATGGTTTGGTAGGGCTGTGTGTGTGGCTTGATAGACAGCACACACACATGCACAATACACACACTCGCATATGTACATATTGTTCATGTATAGTGTTTAGGTATATCAGAGAGAGGCAAACACACAGTTGTAGGTATATACTTATGCATGAGACTAATAGGTGAACACAAACTGAAAACACACATAGAGAAGTACACAGACACACACACACACACACACTCACACACACACACACATACCCATCAGTCTGACCCAGACAATAAGGCAGCCAGCTGTGATAGCAGCCTGCAGATGAAACATCCCATCAAGATTAAATAGACACAAAAATACACACGTTACTACTGCTGTGTGTGTGTATTTTGTGTGTGCATGTGAGCGCACACTGAGACCACAGACATGGTCCTCCGCCACACAGCAGGTGGGAAGTGACACACTTGTATAAGGATGAAGTGCTGTGTACAAACACATGCACATTATACAATGTACATTATTGAAAAACTAACCAAAGAAACAAGATATTAGATGGAAAACGTATTCGATTGGAACTGAAAAAAGGACGTAAACAGACAAATATGAAGTGTTTGGCATGCCACATGGAATAATATAGCAGTGACTCAGTATGTCAAAATGTCTGCAAATGTATGCCTTGCGTATTTCTTTATAGACGTAGCTAGCTAGCTAGCAATGAAGCTATTTGTGTTAATGAAACAGCTCAAGTTCTGACGTAGCTTCGATCTCACCAAAAAAACAGATACTTTCTGTTATTTTTCTCCTTTTTTTTCTTGTCTCTGTGCAGTGAGAAAGTGGATTTATAAAGCCTCTAAATAAGCAAAAATATTTTGCTTAAAATTATTCTCAGCTTCATCTCAATTAGAGACAATATGTCTACAAAGGTGTCCGTTTGCTCTCACTCACATCTTTGCATTGGCTTTATAAGCAATCATGCCACCTCTATAAATCGCGATTTATCCTTGCCGCATCCGTGGGGGTCGCATGTGTCAACACGGCCAAAATGACGTCACACCATCACCATCAGACACGGCCCTTCGTGGGGGTTCTGTGTAGCAGGTTTTCGCATGTCCTTGCACAACCAAATTTTTCTAACTATGCGGACGCGGATGGGTGGAGAAAATTGAGAACTTTGAGGAGGTTTGACAATAACGGTTTGCCGCACGGCAAGAGAAGGAGAAACCCGCACGGAGTATAGAAGATCCAAATGTTTCCTCGTCACGATTCAACATCAGCACATGTCTGTGCGACCGTCCTTTTGGAATGTATAATGGAGGCTTAAGAGGTTACCCATATAAGAGTATAATTTATTGCCAGCATTTTTTGAGGTGTATACCAGATGTGAGTACCTTAACATACATGTAGACAAATAACTAACAAGCTAATGGATGGTGATGAATGTTTATATTTAATAAAACCATTTAACATATACTTTCTCTTTCAACACTGCTGGGCCACTCACAGGCACAGGGGCAGTCCCGAGCTGTTGCCTATCTGCAGGTGTTTTCTTGTGTATGTGTGCATGTGTTCATACCTATATAATATATATATATAATTTGCCTCTGTGTGTGTGTTGTGTGCACAGACCATAAGTCGTCCCCAGCTGGTGACAGGCACGCTCCAATCCTATTTTCCCACCTGCTTATTCCCTGATGGAAAGGATGAATCCTGCGGACTGTTATTTAAGAATGATGGGTGGAGGATGGGAGAAGGAGAGAGAGACAGACAGAGGAAGAGAGAGCGAGAGAGAGAGTTGAAGATAGGGGAATGAGGAGAAACAATAAGATGAAGGGGAAGGAGGAGGAGAGAGAAGGGAAGGAGGTGAGGATCAATGATGAGGGTAAGAGAGGGAGAGGAAGACAATGGTAGGAGGAGAAACAGAGAGACTGAGCGTATAAGGAAAGGAGAACATATAGAGATAAAGAGGAGAAAATGGAAGATAGAGACAGAAACAGTGAGGAAAGGTAGATAGATGAGTAGAAAGAGAGAGAGAGAGAGAGGACGTGGAGAGAGAGAGAATAACTATTTCATGCCTGTCTGTGAACTTTGCATGAACCGACAGAAATAATGTGATGCCATGACAAGCCTGTCCCTCCTTCCACTAGATTTGCTGCATGCATAGGTGTGTGATACGTGCGTGTGAATCCCTGTATGTGTGTGAACTCTTTATATTGCTCTTGGTGTGTGTGTGTGTGTGTGTGTCTGTGTGTGTGTGTGGACATGTGTGCCCCAACAGATAGAATAGGATGATGATGATTTGAAATGGAGTTTGGCCTGTGCGTAATTATGATCATCTATCTTTATGCCCCGCCAGCATATCATATCATATCACATCACATCATGTCTCTCTCTCTCTCTCTTTCTCAGGCACACACACACACACACACACACACACACACACACACACACACACAAACACAAAAGCAAATTGAAAGTAGTAAAAGCTGACTGTTTGCTAGTGATGACTTGGATGATGATGGGCTCAGATGGTGTGCTGATTTATTTGTTATCGCTCGTCTGATGTCACATATTATAAAACTGTGCACGTCTGTGCATCCGTGCACATTCGCTGTGTATTAGCGCTACTTTAGAAGTGTACGTTTGTGTGTTCGCGGGTGCGTTTGCGATGTATGCGTTTGCGTATGCATGCTTGTGTGCGTGGTGCTTATGTATGCGGCTTCTCTCCGGGTGTGTATTTTGTGTGTGTGTGTGACAGACATTATTTGATGCAGATTAGTCAGTGTACTCAGATTGCAGGCTGTGTCTCAAAGGCTGATAGACAAATGAATTTGATTTGCTAATGTAATCAAACTAATAAGAAAAACAGCAATGGGCTGCTGAGCGCAAATCTCCTGACTTCAATATTTGTGTTTTTGTCTCACTTTTACTTGATGATCTATCTAGTGAATGTCTTTCGTGACTCAATATTTTTTTAGAGATTAGAATGAAAATTATTAAAATTACTTTTAATCAGAGGCTGTAAACTGAAGCTGAGCAGAAAAAACAACAGATTTCCATGCAGGCACCACTTCACAAAATCAGTGTTATTCTTAATATAAAGGTATTTCTTTCACTTAATACTGATGATATTAGTGAAGGTACTGTTGGTGGTATGAGATGGTATTTTTCTTTATGCACTCCACTATCATAGGCTGCCACTACTCTTCATGTGATTTCTTTGTTTTTTTATTTTTCATTTTGAATTCAGGTCTGATATGGTGTGACACACGTGGATACAGCGACAGCGACAGCTGGCACCATGTGTGAAGCAACTTGTGTGTGTGTGTCCGTATGATGTGTCAGGTTGCTCGACTCTAAAGGCATAAGGTGTGTGTCACCACCGAGGTGTGACCTGATAGAGGTAATACCAGTGTGTGTGTTTGTGTGTGAATATTTGTGTTGAATGTGTGTATAAAACAATGTGTGTTTTTAAAGCAGACACCTAAAGCTGTGTGTGTGTGTGTGTTTGAGTGTCATCATAGGCACATCGTCATGGAAACACTGTCAACACTGTGATGACAAAACAAACACGGGGTGTCGGACAGACAGGAGAGTCAACACAGACTGAACGTGCCCTCACAGACTGAATATGTAGGTGCATGTGTGTGTGTGTGTGTGTGTGTGTGTGTGTGTGTGTGTGTGTGTGTTTTCATCAAAATCAAATCAAATTTGGCACAAATAACTTCTTTCACAAAAACAGCATCACAACATATAGACAATAAGCGTATATTATTGTTTTCTATCTCTCTTTTCTAAATCGTATGCAGATATTCCACAGAAGGAGGCAACATTTCTGAGACACTTCACAGCTTATATATAATGTTAATTGTAATGTAGATAGGCATTGCATCCTGTAGTGATAACATCAGTATATTATAGTATAACCATGCCTCTGCACTTATCCAGACTCACCTTCAGTTGCATTATATTAATTATAACAAAATGTGGGTTCTAGTTTGTTAAATTAACTCATATTGCAGTGTAAAACATTCCTCCTTGTTTCCTGGATCAAAAACAGATCCTCTTTATTTAACTAACTAAAACCATTTGACTGATCTAACCTTATTTTAACCACATACACTGAGTGACACAAACATGGGGACAAAAAGATAAAAGAAAAAGTGAAATAAAGTAGATAAGACAGAAGAAAAGCAATGCACAGAAAAGGGGAGAATAATTCCTCTCCCTCTGTTTTCTCATATTGATGACATGCTTCCAATACCCACAGGCTTAATTCAATAAAGAAAGCCCAACTTAATCCAAACATTAAGCTCAGATATCAAATATTCTTTTCCTAATTTGATTTCATCAATATTTGTTTTCATCTGCAAACAGGAGTGTGTTTGTTTGTACTGTATGGGCTGCAAGAGGAAACCATGGCGGTGGTGGTGCGCTGGAAAATAAGATGTCTCTGATGCACGAATGTGGACAATGAAACAGACAAACACAAACACACACACACACACATGAGCAAACACACACACACACTTGAAGACATCAACCTGTAAATGTGTTATATAGCTCAGGGATGAGCAGAAATGGAAATCAAACACGGCCAACAGAGCTCAGAGAAAATCAACAGCGACTGGAAACACAAACATGAAGATAGGGAGCACAAAAGAAACTAAATTGACCAAAGCAATGAACTAAATCTAATTCTAAATCTAAACCAGATCCTATTAAAGTCATATTTATGAGATGAATATCATCAGAATCTGGAAAAGGAGGAGTCAGTTATATCACTTTAAAGAGTGCTGTCAGTTAGGTTTCTTATCTTCTTTACCTGAACTGACTGGAAAGAGTTTGTGACTAAAGCAACCTTGTAAATTAATGTGTTTTTTAAAATCAGCATAAGAAAAAAACACATTGATTGAACATAAAATGTTAACTGGCATTTCTTATTTGTTTTCCTACAGTATCTGCTCCAGGCTAAAGAACGATTGGAGCTTACAATTAGGCAACTTGAAGCAATTTTAATTTACACTAGAAGTGATAATTTATCATATAATACATGCAAATATCTCTGAAATTTCTCTTCAATTCACTGGAATTTTCTACCATATAATAACTAAACTTTTTAAAACCTTGTTTTAACCTCTTACCTTTGCATGTTATGGCTATAAAGACTTGTATTTATGTGCTTGCTTGGTCACTGCCATGTAAAGGTTTTTTATATCTTTCCACTGTGCTGAATGCGTGTGTCTATGTGAATAGACTGTATGTTTGCGTGTTGTGTTTGTGTGTTAAGAAGGCACCCAGCATGCTGTGACTGTCAAGGTGAACTAGCCTTAGCCGACAGAATGGGGGCAAGTCTGCTTGTGCGTGTGTCCATGTGTATTTTCGTGTATGCGTTTGCGTGAGTTTATGTGCACCTGGACCAGCCGTTTTATTGCATTGCAGACGACAGATAGACTGGAAGATGATTTAACAATCGGAAAAGAATAAAGTGTGTGTTTGTTTGTGTGACTGGTGGTGGAGAGATGTTTCTCTTCTGATTTAAAGCCCAACAACCTCTTTGTTGATTGACGACAACACCAGACTCATAAGGAGGGCCAGAGAGTGACATCATCACTAGTCTGGGCTTTTAAACATGCACACACGCACGCACGCACGCACGCACGCACGCACGCACGCACGCACGCACGCACGCACGCACGCACGCACGCACACACACACACACACACACACACACACTCATGCACACACAGTGCTGTTCTGCATCTCTTGGAGCTCATTGTAAAGTGTTATAATGTGCGTCAGTGTTAATTTAGAGAGCTGCACTTTCAGAGTCAAGGATGTGTGTATCCATGTGTATACGTGTGTGTGTGTGCGGAGGTTCCCCTTGGCTGCTGAGACTCAACATTTGATTTGCTAAAAGGAGCAGGACACTTCTATTAATCAATATTTGCTGACTGACTGGGTGTCTGATTGACTGGCTGTGCAGTTACTTGACTGACTGATTGTCTATCTAACTAACTGACTGACTGTCTGGCAGTCTGAATGACCAACTGCTAGACTGGTTGACTAAATCTCTAAGTGGAAACCATTTACTATAACATGACCAAAAGAGAAAGAGCACAGACAGCAGAGGTAAAGATTAAGGAGGGCTTTGCTCATTGGCTGCCTCACTGAGTATGCTGGGATGTACCGATGTTAGACAGAAGGCAGATTTAAATGAGCGATCTGATCGATGAGTGGTCGATCATAGAAATTCTAGAGCTGGATCACTGTATCTGTAGAGACGTACAGACAGACAGAACCGAAGAGAGAGACGGTGACGATGGCAGACTGGGGAGAGAGGAGGGGAGGCGGGAGGCGTGGGAGGAGATAGGGGGTTGAGAGATGAGGTTGACTTGATAATGAAGAGGTTAAGGATACCATGGAGAGAGAGGGTGGGAGGTCAGGTCAGAGAGAGGGAGAAAAGGAGGGAGAGCCAGAAAGAGACGGAAGCAGGGAGAGAGAAAGAGGGAGGTTGAAGAGGTGGGGGATGTTTAGCCATCGGGTCAGACTAGTATTGTATTAAAGGCTCTTTGGGAGTATCTAGGTTATACTGAGGTAATGTATGTGACCTCCATGCTTTCCATTCTCTTCCCATTTCCTACACTTATCTTCTCTCGCCTCAGCCTTGTATGTTGTATTTCAAACCAGTGCTGTGAAAGTTAACGTGATAATAACGAGTTAACGCAAATTCGTTTTAGCGCCACAAATTTCTTTAACACATTAACACAATCAATCTTTCAGAGGTTGTAACTGGCTCAGTTTTAAAGCTGAAGATACTGACATTATATGAAACTAGAAACCTAAGGAATCCAGTGGTACCAATCATGTCATACAAGCCTGTCGTGAAGGAGGCTAAATAAATAATTTTGGAGAGGAAAAACTGGCATGGCCATTTTCAAAGTGGTCCCTTGACCTCTGACCTTAAGATACGTGAATGAAAATGGGTTCTATGGGTACCCACGAGTCTCCCCTTTACAGACATGCCCACTCTATGATAAACACATGCAGTTTGGGACAAGTCATAGTCACGTCACCACACTGACAGCTGTTGTTGCCTGTTGGGCTTGAGTTTGCCATGTTATGATTTGAGCATATTTTTTATGCTAAATGCAGTACCTATCTGTCATTGTTTTGTATTGTTAATTGATTTCCAAGAATAAATATATACTTATATTTGCATAAAGCAAGCATATTTTCTCATAAGAATATTAAATACTTGACAAATCTCCCTTTAATGTACATTTTGAACGGATAAAAAATGTGCGATTAATCATATCATCATATTTTAATCGATTGACAGCCCTATTTCAAACCCATTCTCCCTAATCCTAATTCATGTTTTCAGCATCAGCATGGGGTATTTCAACACCCATGCTCATCCCCAAATCCAAACAAGGGGTAAGAGGAAGACAGAGAAAGGAGAAATGATAAAGAGAGGCCAATAAATGACTAAAGGAGACAGAAAGGTAGATGGAAGCATGAAGAACATGAGGCAAGAGGACTTCCCTCGTCACCACCACAACCACCCAAACCCCTTCTCCCATATCTCCATAAAGGCCGATTAAATGAATAGACAGACAGCAACCCCCCCTCCACCTCCCTCCCCCCGTTTTTTACAGCTCAATCATACTGCGTTACTGCCGACACATAGACCGCTTATCCTGAGTGTCAAAATTGAAAAGGGAGCGAAAGAAAGACTGTAAGAAAAGAAAGAGCAAGTAAGAGGAGATAGGGAAGCCAGAGAATAGCAGAGGGGAAGTGGGGGGCAGCCCGAGAGCAATTTCTTCCTTGAATAAAGAAAGAATGGGGGAAGGGGTTGTAAAAAAAAAAAACACTAATGGCAAGGCCCCTGGTTCTGGTAAAATAGACTGTGTTATAGGTTCTGGCTCTCGTTCGTTGATTCATTCATTTGTTCGTTCCTTGCTCTTTCGTCAAGTCAAGTGCTCGCCTGTCTGTCTTTCTCTTTTGTGTCCACGAGTCTAGATAAGAGCTGCTGGCATGACTGCCCGGTAGTCATTTAGTTATTATGGAGGGAGAGAGAGAGAGAGAGAGAGAGAGAGAGAGAGAGAGAGAGAGAGAGAGAGAGAGACAGAGGGAGGATGAGGGAGTAAGAGAACAGAAAAGAGAGGATGAAAAGACTAATTCTACAGACAGATAAATGGCTCATTTTGAATGGCCTTTCTTTCTTTTAATTCACTCTCTCATTCGCTCCTGTTTAAATATTTGCCTCCTCCTCTCACCTGACCGCTCCTCGTTCCTCCTTCAACACACACACACGACTATGACATGCGGCCTAATATGCAACTGGAGTTGTGGCTATGAGAGCTATTAAAATGAGATCTCCTCTTTACTAATCCATATTATTGGACGCCAAAGCCTTTCACGCCCTCTGAGTAATAACTCCTGCAATATTTCCACATACACACAGTTTCCTGAGAGTGACAGTACGCCGCTAATATACTTACTGTATCACATAAATGTGTGAACATGTGCGGGGCCACAGTTTGAATCAGCAAAAAGACTTCTTCTCTGTGTTTAGCATGCATTTCATCTCTGTCTTTGACACACACATATGCATGTGTGAGGTGCACACGTGTGTGACAGTGTCCCATTCCTTGTGGGATAACAGGAGACACACACTGGGTCCGAAACCTCATTTTCCTCTCCTAATGACATATCAAATGTTTGCATATAGGCCATATCAATATGGAAATGAGCGTGCACACACACATGCACACAAAGCTTTAGAATAAAAGAACCAATCAAAGAGATATGTGTGTGTGTGTGTTGTCACAAGTCTCTAAGGTTGGGCGAGTCTGTGTGTCAAACATGACTAGCAACACACACACACACAGACACACACACAAACGCGTACCCTAGCCTTGTTATCCGGGGGCCTGTCTTGCAGGCAGCCTCTCTAACGCTGAGTGATGTTTAAATTAGTTTACAATTTAGCCTCCTCGCTATCCGCAGACGGCTCTTAACTCAGTGTGTGCATGCGACGTGTTTTTGTGTGTGTGTTTGCGCGTGTGTGAGCGTAACAAATTGTTGCCAGTACGGCAGACATCTAATGACTTCAAATTAGCTGCCTGGCGCTCGCCTTGACACGTTGTTACCACTGTTAGCAGCCTGTGTGTGCGTATGCGTGTGTGTGTGCAGCGCTGCGCAGCCATATCATGAAGCATAAATTGGCTTCACCTCTCCTCTCTCTGCCTCTGTCTTTTTTCCTCTTTGTTTCTCTGTCTCTCTCCATCTATTTGATTAAAAAAATTACTGTACCATGGCGAGCGGAGACGTGTGCATGTGTGTGTTCACATGTGCACCCTGGACACACACACACACACACACACACACACACACACACACACACACACACTTGACAAGATGTGAAACAAGACGGCTG
>CAKALU010032841.1:0-12841 GCA_916700995.1 Hozukius guyotensis
TGGATGATGGCGCAAGCTGAACGGAGAGGGGGGGGGGCAATCGTACTCGGTCAGCTTGGCGGAGGTCTGCGCTCTCCGAGTGCCATTCTCCATCCATCTTCAACCGCTTCTCCGAGTGCCATTCTGGTTTCCTATATATTTCCATAGGTGGCTACCAGATACCTAGTGTCAATGTGAAGCCCAAATTGACATGCCTTCAAGCATGACAACTGCATTATGTGCGGATACTACATTTAGTATGTACAGAATGGCATAAAAGGTAGCTTTCACTTTTACTTGAATGAAATTAAACGAAAAATGTTTGAAACATTAAGCATATATTGCACACCAATATCAATAAAAAAAGTACAGAAATTACAAATCTTTGCAGTTTAAACAGAAATTTGGAAACCGTCACAATGGAGCGCATGTATTGAGAGACATCATTGGGTTTTGGGTGTAATTGTTGGAAAGTCTCTGACCCCCCCACACAGGTGTTTTCAGTTAATCTGGCTGATTGGACCTCTGCTCAGGATTGTGTGGGTGTGTATAGACTGTAATTGATTGACATCTTCCTGAGCTTCCTCTTAGGGCGGGACATATTATACCTGTATCATTCTTATCGGTAGATGAAGATTTGTGACCATCAAAGCTCCGGAACACCTTCAACCAGAGCAGAGGTCCAGCCAGAATAACCAAAAACACATGTGTGGGTGCACAGAGGCTTTAATGGTAATGTGTTTTTCCTTTGTAGAGGTATAAATGTAACACAAGGTCAATCAAATCACAGCATTATCTGCTGGTGTATTGCTGAAATGGTATTAATGGAGTAATCAGTAAATCCAGTAATTTGCAAATCCAATACAGGAACCTCAAGCAACACAGAAAAGTAAAGACATTTCAATAAATACAATGACAGGACTAGTTCTGTGTTTACAGGAGTGAGACCTCCTGTTTCCCTCCCTTGAGCACAATGTTGAAAATATTACGTCCTGACTTATTAAACAAACATATCACTGTTTTTCATATTTCCAGGAAACATGACGAGATGTGGATCATTTTGGCTTTGTGGAATTGTTTTTACATTAATTTGGACTCAATCACAGTAAAATATTGAGATCATCACTGACAATACAGTCCGTCTGAGCCAATCAAATAACAGATTTCTTCAAGTGAACACACCTGTACTGAAGCAAGATTGAAATAATGGCAATAAAAGCAGATTTACCAAATTTCTTTAAGAAGATATGACTTTCAGGGCTCAAAAAGACACATTTTTTGCTGAATGTTTTGTTGACAGGAACAACATATTCTCATACAACGGTTCTTATGTTATCTTACGAAAAATGATTCCTCATTTTTCGTGTGTTTTCCTACGAATGTCCAGCGTCGATTTCCCCTCCAGTCTTTTCAAAATAAACTTCCGTCTTCAGTGGAAAAAAACTTGGTTAGGTTTAGGCAACAAAACCCCCTTGTTAGGTTTAGGAAAAGATCAACTCGGTTAGGTTTAGGTTACACCACACCGGAAGTCATAAAAAACTACTTAGCTAGGTTCAAGAAAATATCACGGTTTGGGTTCAAATAACTACGGAAGTTGCGTAATTTTAGTGCGGAAGTTACGTGACAAATAAATCAACGTTGACCTCTGGTTTCACACGGGACATGAACACCGCGCTCCTGGGCGAAGGTCCGGTGTTTTTTGACCCGACCATCCACCCCAACCTCCTGCCTACGTGGCGTTTGTCACTCTTTATACTTCCAGGTTCATGATTACGTGGATTAAATACAAATTGATTTCGTAGGATAGCCTATAGACGAATTAAAGTGCATTTACTTTTCGTAGGTATAACTCTGAACGGTGTATGAGAACAGGAAACATGACCTGCCAATAAACACCCTTGAACTCTGATTGTGTCATTAGTTCGACCAGTAATAAATAGCTTGCAGATCTGCCCTGGAAGGTACCACATCTCTATATAGAAAAGAACCCAATGCCCCCACAAGCACAGGAAGCCTTCATCTCAAATAAACAAAGCGTGGAATGATGGGAGATCCCTATCGAGATACGCGCAGACGTACACAAGGAAGAGACAAAAAGCAAACAAAAAAATGCCACACAGTTTAGCGAAGGCAGACAAGCAGACACACGCCCTGACCTCCTCCTCGCTAAACAATCAGCCGTGGAATCTGCAAGACAAATCGCAGCACAAAGCCGAGATCAGTGGGAGCCATTATTTTTTCAATCTGCTTGATAAATCAGCGAGGGAGGAAACAACTGGACACTGGTGAAAACTAAATTAAGATAGGCAGCCGTCACTGAGATTCAGGAGATTATCTTGAAATATTTGGCATTCGGAGGTGCTGGCGTGAGAAGACAGCCAGGAGATTACTGGTGGAGCATGTGACCTGTGTAAAAGCTGTAAAAGTAAGAATAAATGTGCAAGGAACTTTATTCAAACGTCACTGTTTGTTCTGAAGAAATGTGAATGAAGGTTCGAGACATTTTTCCTGCATGCAGTAATGTCGCCTCTCACTACATGCCGGATAATGAGCAGCTAGTCTGGCCCTTTGTATAATTTTGGATGGTAGTTTGTTATTGCACGTCTGTGATTATGAATAACACAGAGGCTCACTCCTCCAGGAGTTTAGTCTATTCCTTCTATCCAGCGTTGAGCCAGGCAGACACCCAGATCCCACTGATTAACTGGGACACAGGAAGCCGGCATGTAAACACAGTGGAAGACAAGCAGGCTACTGTTGGGGCACTATATCTGTTTTTACGCGGCATATTGTGCTTTGTGAGCTATTGTTCGGCTTGAAACCTTTATCAGATGGTGCTTTGAGAAAGGAGACGAGTTGACAGTGGTGGGAAAAAAAAAAAAAAGCTTTGTTATGTCATGCTGATGTTTTGTTTGATACACTACCACTGTAAATGATGGCTGCACGTATAAACATGTGTTGTCAGTTTTAGCAGGTCACTTCATATTCCAATTTTTTCAATAATGTAGGTTTAAGACAGTGGTGGAGGAAGTACTCAGATCCTTTACTTAAAGGTCCCATATTGTAAAAAGTGAGATTTGCATGGCTTTTATATCATAAAGCAGGTTTAAGTGCTATATAAATACTGTCAAACTATCAAAACGCTCAATTAACGGAGAAATACACACAGCCCGTAATCAGAAATTGTGCGTTTGAAACAAGCCGTTAGGATTTCTGTCCATTTGTGATGTCACACATATACAATATTTAGACCATTACGCTGTTTTAAACATAAACATTCTAAATGTGTCCCAGTTTATTTCCTGTTGCAGTGTATGTGAATAACATCAGCTGACAGGAAGTAAACATGGACCCAAACTGTTGCTTAGCAATGCAATTCCGTTGAAATGCACTAAAACGGAGCGTTTCAGACAGAGGCAGACAGTATGAGGAAAATAAAGTTTCTTTTTAAAAATATTACAGCATGTAAACATGTTCTATTAGAAACACAAAATACAAGTATGAACATGAAAATGAGCATGATAAGTATAATATACTATACTATACTATATATTTAAGTACTATATATTTAAGTATAAGTAGAAATACTATGGTCTTTAATACTCCATTACAAGTAAAAGTCTTAAATTCATAATGTTACTTAAGTAAATGTACAGAAGTATTATGAGCAAAATGTACTTGATGTATCAAAAATAAAAGTGCTCACTATGCAGAATTGCTCTTTTCACAGTATTATATTATTATAGAATATTATAATATTCTGTTTTTATAACTGACAATTTACATGTAAGAGGATTTTAGTGTTGTAGTTTGTCAATGTGCACCTAATTGTAGATACTTTTATAAAATACTGGGTAGATAGTACAGTAGTGCATCATATCATATAAGCATATCATGTGTTTTTATATGTAAAAAGTAACTAGTATCTATGAGTGTTAAATAAAATGTAGTGAAGTGAAAAGTGCAATGTTTCCCTCTGAGATGTAGTGGAGTAGAAGTATAAAGTAGTATAAAATGGAAATACTCAAGTAAAGTACAAGTATGTCCAAATAGTAATTAAGTAAAGTAATAAATAACATTAAAATACTATTTTAATCCTTAATCTGGTTTCAATCTGTGAAAACACTCAAATGTTTCATGTTTAATTTAGGAAATGTCATTACAATTTGTGTTATTACAAAAATGTAACGACTATTCTGTGGAATTGGTACAATCATTTTTAATGTTTAACTACATTTTACTTCTAATAATTGTTCACTTTTACTTCAGTTAAACTTTAGATGCAGATCTTTTTCATGTAATGGAGTATTTTCTCCATGGTTGTGTTACTACTTTGACCTAAGTAATCCGTCCGAATTAATTCATCTTTTAGCAGAGCAAACTTAAGCTTCACAACATCACTTTCAGCAAGCAACAATAATAAATGATGAAGGGATTTGTCTTGGTGCAGACCTATATTGATTACTGACACACACACACACACACACACACACACACACACACACACACACTAGGTGATGTACACTCCCTCTAAATCTCCATTTTTCTAAATTTCCCAGCGCTGATAAATTCCACAAGTCAGGGAGTGAATGAATGCATCCCTATATGTCACCCCCTCCCTTTCCTGCCTGTGGTCTTCTTCCTGTGTGCTTCTGCATCTCTTAACGCCAACGGATCCCCTCTTCCACCCGAGAAGCTAACTATTTTTATTTAGGTTCACTTTAACGTAGCCGGCAGATTTATGTGAGGAATCCAGTGGGCTGTTTGAATCAGGAAGCTGAGGGGATCAGCGGGGGAACTAGAGGCTAACGTACACACACACATGCAGAGAGAGCTGTGTATACACGTGGATGAAACACTTAACACATAACACGCACATTCACACGTACAGGAAACGCTAAACTGCAAATACCGACACAACGACAGATATATATTTACACACACACACACACACACACACGCACACACACAAACATGTGGAGGAAAGCCATGTACACAAGACGAGCATTCACGCATACAGGAAACACTCCACCACAAATAGCTGGACACACACACACAGCTTATGAGCCCTGATGAAGACAAGTGTTCTATCAACAAGTCCAACTCCAGTATCATTTCCTTCCTGAGGTTCACCGCAAACATTACAGGCCTGCTGGCTCATTCGCTGCATGGCAGGGTTGCTAACTGGGTTGCCAGGTTGGTGGGAGGTAATGCGCTGGATACCCACGTGGCGTGGGATGGCTGGGAAAGACACACACACATCCTCAGATAAAGATTAAGGTATCTCCGACACATGCAGAGAAACATGCTCGCAGAAACATACAAAGACCCCAACATGCTGCCACAGGACACTGAAACATGCACATGCACATGTACGCACATACACACACACCCTTGGAGGGAAAGCCCAGAGAGGAGGCTGAAGAGATTAGTTTATCATCCCCGGTGCTGACAGATCCCGCTGATGTGTGACCACAAACCAAACAACCATCAATCTCTTCGCTGCAGGAGAAGCAGGACGGAGGAGAGGACGGTGAAGAGTTTTGCATGTGAAGGTCTAAACACTCAGGAGTATTTAGTTTGAGTTAGAGTGAGTACACATACACTACTCTGGAAAGGCCTGAGTGGGGTTATTCATCAGAAAAAGGGCAGCTGTGGATTTTACTGTGAGTTGACGGTGAGAGAGGAAATTCTGTTGTACGTCCACTTTAACTGTGGAATGTGTGTGTGTGTGTGTGTGGTGGAGGATGTGAGATCAGATGTAAAATTTATGCTGCCCTTTCACTTTGGCAAAGGCGTGTGTTTGTATGTGTGTAAGGAGGTTTGGGAAATCCTGACAGTCAGTAAACTGCACACAGCCCACTGGTGTTTACCAACCTGGGCGCCCTTGTGATGCTTGAATACCAAAGCACACCAAATGCAGGAGAGAAGAAAAAAAAAAAGTAATGTTGATCAGTCCAGATGTCTCTGGACGGAGCAGCTGTTTAGGAAACTTTGTATTCACTTTACCACCTGAAGGAAATGATGACAAAACAGAGACCACAATATAATTTTGGAAAATACAAATGGTTCAATCTCACTATAAAGCAAGATTTCTGTCTGTCTGTCTGTCTGTGTGTCCTTCTCATATATCCAGAACTGTTCATCTGATCTACTTTACACGTGACGGGTGTATTGCTGGGGACCCAAGGACATGCGGTATCAAAGTTGGCGCAATTTGGACATGCCACACGTTCAGTGTTAATAAGCTGCAAGCAGCAATACCGGGAGCCAAGCAATTAATGTGTTCGGAATGGGCACATGCTCTGCACGGCCACGCCACAAATGGGCACTGCACTAGTGGTTTAAAAGCAGAAAGAGGGTCCATTCTGGGTGGATCATGGATGGACCGCGAATGTTCCATTATGTCAAATATATAAAATAGAAAAAAAAACAAATAAAAAACTTTTAAAGTGTAGCAAATTTCCAGCACAGCACTTTTATTTTGAGGGTCCTGCTGCAGAGGGACATATTCAATTCAATTCAATTCAATTTATTTTTTTTATATCGTCAAATCATAACAGAAGTTATCTCGAGACGCTTACAGATCAGATGTCTTCTAGTAGCAAAAACTGAGAAGGAGCAAGCCACCTCCAGGGGTGGGCCGAATATCAGTACTATTGAAACTAAGTCTTAATCTGAGTACCAATATTAGCATCACACAACATAAAAGGATCCATGTCTTTCCTCTACATTGAATCAATTTTTATTTCATCAAAGACTCAAGAAACCGTCTCTGCAAACACCCCTCTGTTGGTATCTTATGACAAGACGTTAACAGCCAGGGTGTCCAAGACCCGTTTGGCATACTCATGACCGGATATCAACACATACCCAGGGTCTTTCAGAGTGTGTTGGCATCTCTGATATTTACAACGATGATGATATCCTTTTTGACGTCTTTGGACTGTAACCATATATGTGTACTGGAGCAGTTTGCAGCTTAGTATGACGCGGTCAGATTGAGGATCAAAACCTCCACGTTTCGGATGAGATAATAGGTTGATTTCTTAATGCAGGTGACGTGGGAGCAGCTTCGTGCATCTAAGGATCTTATTCAGTGGTAAAAACGGATGACACTGACCACATGGTGTGGAGTATTAGCTGTAGTGGAACTTTGTGTGAGTTGATGATATGGAGAAAATTTGATCTTTTAATCTATACATGCCCATTTTTACGTGTTCCATATGTCAGCATGCGCCTGGATTCCTGCATGTGTTCCTCAGTGTGTGTCCAGCCACAGCAACAGACGGCCTAATAATACGAGAACAGGCCGAGAGGAAGGAGTAGCCCCCCAACACGTCCGCGTGGTGAAAGCACCTCTTCAGCACACGGCAGCTGTTCACATTTCCTGCGTATTGGATGTCGAGCGGTGGCTATCTCTCATTTGCTGAGTGCATTATTAACAGATGGACTTCCCGCTCTGCGCTAATATTGGGAAATGGGAGAAATGTGGAGAGCGCTGTGGACACACACATGCACACACCGCCACATCCCTTAAGCAGCTGCTGCTGCTGCTCAAGAAATGTGTGTGTGTGTGTGTGTGTGTAGATATTTATTGCTCAGTCAGTGTACCCTCTGTTTGTGTGTTTCTGTGTGTGTGCATGTACATGTCTGTGTCGGCCTGTGTGGGCCAGCTATGTGGCAGAAGAATTCCCCTTTGACCTTATCCCCGCTTCATTGATTCACATGGAGTGATTCGATTAGCAGTAAATGCATGACTGTCAGCACTGTACGTTCAGCTGCAAGGAAGCAGTTGGATGACACCGTTTGTGCTGTCATATTGAATTTCACCACGATAAAGGGCTGTTTCACCAGTTTAAATCAAATGACTAATACGCCACAATAGTGACTGGAAATTAGCAGTGGTCTCGCACAGGAAGTGGTGAGTTTCCAGCAGCAGTCAGGAGTAGCCTGTTTGGGATTAAGAGTGAGCAGCAGTCGTTTTTGATGGCTCTTGATGGACACATCATTGTATTCTAACTCCTTTAGGACTTTTTGGGCTTGAATATGGATCAGATTATTAGTTTCAGCCCAACTTTCTCTGCTGCTTAGATTCTTTGAGAGTTCCCCTCAAACAGCACATATTTCCCCCACAATCTAACTGTCTATACAGCCCGTTCTCATTCCCAGGGCGTCAAATACAGATGCTTTGTCATGGCCGCCGGCATTTGATACTGCCGCACAAGGCATCCTTTCACGGTGGTAACTACAATGTAAACCCATCCGCAGCAACAGTAAACACACAGTGAAAGTGCTGTGGTGACGTATTATAAAGAGCGAAAAGTGAAACACCGGGCTGGCGGGAGTGGAGGTTGATGGGTCCAACAAACACAAAGCTTTCATCCCGGAGACCGCTGTTCGTGTCCCGTGCCTTACGTTTCACTTTCACTTTAAAATCAGCGTTTTTTTTTCTTGTCCCGTGTTCACAACGTCAAGTCACATTTTCACTGTAAAAACGTAGTCATTTTAAGCCCAACCATGTTGTTTTTTCCTAAACCTAACTATAGTGTTTTTGTTGCCTAATCCTAAACAAGTGTTTTTGTTTAATTCACAACATTAAGCAACCGCAACCGAAAAGTGACGCCAAAGGGTCTGACAGAGTGTCAGTATGTGACGAGTTGAAATGAAAACGTGTTGATCTCTATGTACTATAAATGGCCATTTCTTTGGCGTAAGTGATTCTGACTGCACTTTTTTTTTTTGGGGGGATTTTGGAAGCTTTTGGAAGATTTTCTCCTCTATCTACTGTGGCTTGGATTGTTCCTCATTTGTACGTTGGTTTGGACAAAAGCATCTGCCAAATGACGAAATGTAATGGAAATCATTCTAATTATGCAACAATATAGTTAGGGTTACGGTCAGGACCAACAACACTGATTGACAGGTGATCTGTACCAAGTACAGCACAGCAGTGAACACTTTGCAACACATATTAGAGACAAAGATTTTGAAGATTCCCCATTTTAAACCAATTTCATGAAAAAACAGACACAACAACAATATCTACTTCTTGACTACCTGTGTTTCTGCTTTATGCCTGATCACCAGCATCAGCACCGTAAACTGTCTGAGTATGGCCAAGCTTTCTGTCTTTCCTTAAGGTCTACCTGCCCCAGTTGGGGGTTTGATGCCTTGCTCAAGGGCCCCTCGGCAGTGCCCAAGAGGCAAATTGGCATCTCTCCAGTGACCAGTTCACACTCGGTACTTGGTCCATGCGGGGACTTTAACCAGCGACCCTCCGGTTCCCAAGCCAAGTCCCTATGGACTGAGTTTATACCGCCCCCAAACCATCATGCTGTATTGAAGAAGACTTGAAACTACTGATTACGAACTACTGTTTACTGAGGTAATAATTCAAGTGAGAAGTAAGCTCATTTTCTCAGAATTATATACCTCTTTTTGTGACCTCTTTTTGTATATACCTCTTTTAGTCGCCCCCTGCTGGCTATTAGAAAGAATGCACGTTTAAGGCACTTCCGCATTGGCTTCAATTTTCAGACCCATAAGCTGCTGCCTGGTGAAAACCAGCAAAACCACTATCATGGCCCACGAATGATGTGAATTTAATACTGTTTGTCTCAGGTTTGAAGGAAATAAAGACATTTCCGAAGAGTCCGCGTCAGTCTCCTTCTGTGGTTGTGGCAGTCCATTATTAAAATTATCCATGTACCCAAGTCTCATTATCTCCTGCATCCGTCCTTTGGCTTCCTGAACTTAAACTGGCATACAGTCACTGGCAAAGGATGACTCATGACACTCTCTTCATTCCTATGAACCTTCTCTAACCCATTTGTCACCTGGGTATATGTAAACACAACCAAGCACTTCCTCCGCGTTGCCATTCCTAAATGAGCTACTCATTGAGGAGGACATAAACCAGGCTACTTCCTGTGTACCTCAAGCAACCTATGATGGCACAGGAACAACACCGAGTCCAGGTTTATCTGAAGTGTCTCCTGCCATCCGTAGACGCATTTGTTAACTCAGCCAACCATCAAGAGTCCCGGACAGTGGAACGGCACACTAAGAGCAACGCTTTCCGCTTCCTCCTTTAAAACAAACAGCTGCGGTAGAAACAGAGGAGAGTTATGGGAGCGAGTGTTTGATAAAAGCTGTCTCTTGCTGCAAACTTGTACGGTTTGTTTGGATTGAACTTTCAATCACAGAAAACTTACTTCTGCCCACCTGGTGGCACTGATGACAAGCATTAAGAATAACTAACTGTTCTCACTGATGGTCTTGTTCACTGTTATGGCTGTATGTGTTCCCTGTGCTGATGTTCCTTTTCCCTCTCCAGCAGTAGCTCTGCCCAGGTGTGCTGCGTTGCTCAACAAGGTGCCCAGAGGCCTGTACTACGAAGCGAGTTCAACATACCCAGGGTATCTTCTCATTATCTGGCTTCACTAACCCTAACAAACGAGATCCCGCTAAACGGTCCTACGACGGTGGTTATAAACTCGGTAAATCAATCCAGTGTTTCTCAATCTGGCTACGAGCGCGTTCACATGAACAGGGTGGTGTCTGCAGTTTATGACCAATCACAGACACGGACAAGTCCACAGACTTGCAGACAGACAGACAGAGCGGCACATTTTACAAAGGAAGAGCGAACTATATTAGACAAATACGAAGAAGTTAAACACTTAATCCAGGCTAAAATTAGCATGGAATGCAGGAAGGACAGCTGGCAAAACAAAAAACTCCCGATGTATGAATGCCTAAATAACAGACTTATTAATTTAACGGAACACTCAAAAGTCAGATATAGTCGTCTAGATATAAATAGCTTTAGGGAGTGTAATGGATGAATGGATTACACTTATTTACACCCTGTGGTAAAGATGTGGCGTCAATGACTATTTCAACCTTCTTTCAGCTGCGTCTCCGTCTCCGGCGGTGTGAAACGGACTTGAGAGCAAGTAAAGAAATAGATAGAAAAACATAATTCAAAGTGGTAAACATCCACAGCATAAATCCAGCTGTCCTAACCTGCTCCGGAGCAGGTTAGCTGTTCAGCATAAGTTACCATGGCGATCTACCCCGGTATGAAGTGAACCACCTTCGTAGGATGGAAAACCCTGAAGGGTTAACCCTGAAGTTACCTCGCTAACGCCAAATCCTGCTTCGTAGTACAGGCCTCAGGTGTGCTGCGTTGCTCAACGAGGCCTGGGAAGGAAGTGCTTAAAAGCTCCTGTGCCAGTAGCAGAAGGGAGAGGTCTCTGGTGTGGGGACTGCTGGTCTTGCTGCGTCTCAGCCTATGGTTTTGTATTGTCTTGTTTGTATGTCTTTGTTAATAAGTCCTATGGATTTGAGTGTTTTAAAGGTGTCTTCTGTGGTTGATTCGGGTCAATGGTGGAGTGTTGTTTGCCCCATAAGGCTGCATGATGTTGGGGCATGACATTTACTTACGAAGGTCATATAGAGGCATCAGTATTAAATTTAGTTCCTCACAATAACTTAAAGCAAATTCTGACTGAATGTGATTTGTCTAATTTCTGGCTCAGTGACAACATTACTGTAATTGGTTGTACCTAGCTAATTAGCAGGGGTAGAATGAAAAGAATGAAATCATATTTATGTTAAACAGGAGTAAGATTATTTAGGCAACATAAATTATATACAGGCTATTTCTACTTTAGGGCCATCAACACCGGAATCCCAAACTTTCCAGTTCAGCAGGACACTTCATTAACTTCTTAGACCAAAGACTCAGCACAGCAACACACCTCCTTTGCATTCACATCCAAAGGCACTCGCAGTGTAACCATATTTGCTCCTAGTAGTGACTGAACTAAACACACATGCAGTGTATAAAACTGTATAAAACAAAATGTCTCACACAACAATACCAGTGATAGAAACATGCATAGTCAGAGACTGGTGTCCATAAACCTGCTGCTTTTGGACCCTGACTTGTGAAATGTATAAAGAGTTTTATGTGCTGCATTTTAAAAGGTCCAAAGATTTACTCGGAGCAGAAAAGCAGCTGATGTTGTTGGTGTTCTCTACCATCCAATCAGGTCAGCAGAGTTAAGGAGGGACTGCTGCAATGTTTCTTGCAAACATAGACGCTCACCTTAAAGTTTATAACTCACTAAATCTACTCAGTATAGTGGATTGTGCTGTGCAGACTTTGAAATGCTTCTTGTATGCTCGGCTCTGACTGCCAAACTCTCTTTGCTATATATTGTGGATCATTTGGGAGCTTTGATTGTCATACTGCCTCTAGATGCCAAAACAGTTATATAACCAGATGAGTGCAGTTTTTTATCGCTCCCTGCCATCTACATAAACAGTCTTTTCAGGAGACCTAATATGTCCCATGGCCTGTTGGCAAGGCGACAGCGGTGCCAGGGTAATAACTAACTGAATGAAGGCCTGGGCCCGGCGCTGGCAGCGTTGTGGTTAGCGAGCCCGGAGTCTAGTGCCAGCGGCCCTCTTGCTGTCCCGAGTGGCTGCCAAATCATAACCCTCCTTCAACAAATGCAGCGTGACGCGGGGATCCATCTTTGTGAGCGCGGTGGCGCCGGGGACCGACTCCGCGGGGCCTGGCCTGTCTCTGTCCCCGCTTTGCGTCTACGGTTCATACTGGACTGTCAGCTGCACGCTTAACACGCAGCATGTCAGGGCCAAAAACAGCAACACATGTCAGGATGAGGAATGTATTGTGTCTGTATTTGTTATGTGTGTGGATTCCTGCACATACACATTGGCTGGCTAAACACATCGTAGCCATTTTTCTTCCTACAATTGATGTTAATTTTTCATTTAATTCATTTTTTAAGAGCCTTCAAAAGATTTGTAACATACAGTGATGCTG
>CAKALU010032842.1:0-30954 GCA_916700995.1 Hozukius guyotensis
ATCTGGAGGTCAGAGGTCAAGGGACCCCTTTCAAAATGGCCATGCCAGTTTTCCCTCGTCAAAATTTTGCTTAACTTCGTAGTGTTATTTAGCCTCCTTCGCGACAAGCTAGTATGACACGGTTGGTACCAATGAATTCATTAGGTTTTATAAATTTAGTTTCATATGATACCAGTACCCTCACTCTAGCTTTAAAACTGAGCCCGCTATAACCTTCGAAAGATCGATTGCGTTAACGCGTTAAAGAAATTAGTGTTGTTAAAATGAATTTGCGTTAACGCGTTATTATTGCGGTAACTTTGACAGTCCTACTTTAAACACAAATATAGTAGAGTATTTCTCCCGATTTATGATACATTTATACAACCTTTTTCTGTTTCTGGCACTGTACGGCATGTATAAGCCCTACTGTTTCCACCCGCACGACAATAGAGCTACACCAAATGCTTGGAAAGCCGTCACGGTGCTTGCCATTAGAAACAACGGGTTTCAGAGGGCAGTGGTGCCGTTGTTGCGTTTTGCCTGAAAGGGCCTTCAGTGTGTGAGAGATGGAGAGAGCACTAAGAGAAAGAAATACTCAAGCTGAGGCAAAAAATGAATGAATGAATGAATAAAAACTGATGAATGTTAGTCTATGCCAGATATTCACACAAATTCACGCCAGAGGGGAGAATTATTCAGTTTTCTTACCTGAGAATTAAAAGTAAAATTAAAAGGCCTATTTAACAAAAAATGCTGTTGCAGTCTTCTTATTATTTTGTTATTTTCATTCTTTAAAAGTCACCAGAATGCAGGAAACACCTTACTACTGGCCTGAACTGAATGTTTTACTTTGTTCTCAGGTCTCTCTTGTAACAGACATCTTGATCTCAACAAATAAATCTCCTGAATAAATAAAACCTCACTAAGTTTTTCAAGTTGAAGAGGCAAAGTGAGATCTCACCAGGAATACTGAGCATATGGACCATAGTTCAACAGTCTTAGTGGCGATAGCGGAAGTGTGAAATATTGCCTGTCACTACCATTACCATTACCCACACAGCTTTTATCTGGAGGCCTGAGCCCAGCTGAGCGACCTCAGTAAGTCATGATTCCCTGCGGAATGGATGGATGGCAGCGGTACAATCACCTGCTGACCAGTGACGCCATTTGGCGTGTCCTGTCCTCCTGTCCTCCTGGCCTGCCACGGCCACAGCAAATGCACAGGCACAAACGCAGGCACAAAAACACTGGGGGGGACTCAGTAAATCAGCGTTTCTTCACTCAGACCGCAAAGGCTGCACTTTTTCTGCTTCCATGAGCAAGAAGGGGAGCCCCCGCTCAACACCCCTCCTCCAACACCCACGTACACAAACACACAGTGACAACCCACACAAACACAGAGCACAGAGGGAGGTGCTTCTATCATGATGGAGGATACTGAGAAGATACTGAAAAGCTTGAGCGATTCGGAGGAGAGGATGTCTTCTTGTTGCCATCAGCTCTGCATCAACAACAGCATCACAAGACTCGTCCTGTTCTCTTTTCTCATCTTCAGTGTATGCTGCACTTAGCATGATTCACACATGGAAGCCAGTGCCGTTATGCAACCTACCCCCAAGCCTCTCCCACCCCCAGGAAATATTATTCAGCACACTCGTCCGTAAAAACATCAGTTGAGCAAGATATGAGCGAGGCGCCGTCACCCTCAACGCTCGTGGTGTTTCACAGTTCATCCATCTCGGTTACTCCGGCTTTATGAGCAACATGCGGCAAATGCAAAGCAATAAATCAGCTTTTCTTCCATGTCAGATACAGTATTATAGAATATCAATTCAGCATGGGGCGAGGTGCTTTCAAAGTGCCCTTCTCAGGCAACTAGTTCACTACCCAAAGCGCTCTCTCAAGCATTCCTTAACAAAGGGACTTCCCTGACCCACAATCCTTTGGCTTCCTTGTGTAATTTGAGAGGGTAAATTGTTCAGTATCCTCATTATTGTGTCTACTGGGTTGTCTCAGTCACCACAACAAAAGCAATGAGTACATTCTTTGTCTTGCCACTTCGACATTTTGGATGGATATGCTCAAAGAGCTGGAAACAAGGCGGTTTCCTATTCCTCCTGGTTCCTTTACTTAAAGAGTAACTTCGGTATTTTTGAACCTGGACCCTATTTTCCCATGTTTTTGTGACTAAACTGACCAATATTAACTAGGGCTGTAACTAGGGACTATTCAAATAACTACATACATGCCAACCCTCCCAATTTTCCCGAGAGACTCCCGTTTTTCCTCGCCGTCTCCAGGTTTCCTCCCGGGGTCACAATTCTCCCATATTTCTCCCAATTTATGGTAAATTTTCACACTTTTTTTTCCTTTTTGTTATCTCAACATGTTTCTGGCTCTGTACAGGATGTATAAGCCCTATTGTTTCCACCCGAACGACAATACAGCTACACCTAATGTCTTGGAGGAGAGCTGCTCGCGACACCGCGGCACGGTTTGAGCTGCGCTCACCACACACCACAGCGTTACAGCAAAGCCGTCGTGGCGTGGCACAAGCCATTGGAAATAACGGGTTTCAGAGCGTAGCGGTGCCGTTGTTGCATTGTGACTGAAAGGATCTTCAGTGAGTGAAAGGAGAGGGAACTGGAGAGTACTAAGAGAAAGAAATGGAGGCAGAAAATGAATGAATGAATGAATGAATGAATGAATGAATGAAAACTGATGAATATTAGCCAGCAAGTTCACGCCAGAGGGGCGAATTATTCAGTTTTCTTTCTGAGAATTAAAAGTTAAATTAAAAGTAGGCCTATTTAACAAAAAATGCTGTTGCACTGTACAATTTTGTCATTTTCATTCTTGAAAAGTCACCAGAATGCAGGAAAACTTGAAAACCGTCACTCTCTCTGCAGCCAAATTCTCTGCCATCACTACGGTTGTTGTCGAATTATTCATCGTTCAGCCTGACCTAACATTACATTTCATTTTTAATTAATGAATAAATCAGAATTACCCCTTAGGTCCAGCGCCTGAGTAAATGTACCAAGTTATTTTCCACCACTGCCCTAAACCAACAACGACTATCAGTCTCCGAACTGATAGTGGGATAGCAGTCCTCCAGTCAGCCGGGAGGGAAGTGTTGTTGGTGCAGGAATATTGGCCCCAGCCTCTTCTAGTGGACCCAGACAAGATTGAACTATGTGTCACACCAGATTACAGGTGTTAACAGAGGCAGTAATAACTTTCACCAGTTCCTATCACCAACAAGTAGGAACTACTGCTCTCTGGCATTGCTTTATAAGACTGATGGCAATAACAAAGTCCCATTTTTACAAAACAGCTTGAAAGCCAGACATCCAACCTGCTAGCCAAATAATCATGGATTCACTGTCACTTATAATATAGTAAATTTGTTTTTTGGAACAAAATATCTTCATTATTTAAAGCTCAGTTTGGGTACACAGCAGCACAACAGTGCCAGAGTCTGATAGCTGAACTATTGGTGCTGCTGAGATGTGTGATAAGCAGAAGTGGCTGATGGCAGACAGGTTAGGTGTATAATGTCAGCTGAGGTTGGCCAATGTAACACTCCCAACACAACAACACTTTTCAGAGGACAAGCTAGATTTCTGGAGACCAAAAAACACTTTACCCCATCATCATATCAGGAAACATGAAAGCTATATACCCATGGAGTATAGTGCACCGCATTCATTACATTTAACGTGAAATAATAAAAATATATTTCATATCAAGAGTACAAAACTGAAACTACCAGGGTTTGGCTTCAACGCACTTCGGACTGAAGTATACGCAACTAGAAGGGCACTCAGAGAGCACAGATGTCAAGGCCAAATGCCCTATCTCGCAATGTTAACGAAAGTGAAAAATAATTTGTGTATCCGCCCCGTGATTCGGATCAACTTCTAAATTTAATGGGTTCTTCCTTGGCCCATGCTACACCCTTCCACCAAGTTTCATGAAAATCATTTTTTATAATCCTGCTGACAAACAGACAACCAACCAAACAAACAAACCACACTAGGGATGCTAATTTTGAATTTTCTTTTTTCTGTCCGATAGCTGACACTAATTAACCGATCATTAACCGTTAACCGACAAGATTAGTGCCTTGCCGATGCACAAACAGGTTTAATTCTTATATATTATATATTTATATATTATATATTTATTAAATATGTCTTCATCTTTCAAGTCCTGGGTGGAAGGCAGTGCAACAACATGCTCAACAATGCAACTAAACAAACACCACAGAGCCAGGGTGAAATGAGTGATGGATGCTATAAAAACCTGGGAGGAAGTTCTCCTCAGTGTGCACTTCCAGATAACACCAAACACACATCTATATCTGTCAACCCAAATAACTGGAACCTCCGTAATATTTTGTCAAAAGCTGCAGTGGGTAGAAATGGAGCAAATATGATTAAATAAAGTTATTGTTATAAAACGGTAACTATATCCTGACCGTAGTACATGAGACAGGTAATCTGAAAAGCCTGAAAACAGAGCCATGAGGAGGTGCAGAAGTCTAGTTATCTCGCAGATCACTTGAATTACAATATGGTGAAAGGTTATTATGGAATTTTTGCCCAATGATGCCAAAAATATACTGCCTACTGCTACTTTAACAAGCAAATGGCTATTAAAGATCTCAAGGCGAACGAAATGGAACCAGATAAGTAGTGTGAATGCAGATTTTTAAAGTGCAGTATGGGCATTTGTGATTAGTTAATCTAAAGTCATGACTGTGTAGGCTAAGATGGCTTTAGGATACATGATATACATATCTAATCAGATAAGTCTCCTGTGTGCAGTGTTGACAATTTATAGATATTATGTACTCATTTTGCAATGTTTTATATAGGGCTATGTATTATCTGCCATCTGTGTGTGTACCTGCTATTCAATTACAGAGAGTACGTCACGCCAGACTCCATTTAAAAATCTGCTAATTTTAAAGTGCACTCTGCTTATCAGCCGATCAGTTGCAAATCAAGAGCAGGCCTAGATATTATCAAATGTAGTAGCCTATACTTAATAACAGTAGCCTACTATAAAGCAGCACTTCTGCTCTAAAATGTTATTATTATTATTATTATTATTAGTTGACAGAAACGATTTTGTTAGAAGAACCTTGCTGAACTTAAAAAAGTCGAAATTTCCTACAAATACAATGTGCTTGGTGGATGATACATCCATTTCAGTGATCTTTCTCAATAAGCAAGGTCACCTTATATTACAACCTTACTGAATGAGGTTTGGTTTCCTCTGTCTGTCTCCAGAGACGACAACCGACCAATGAACAATCTCTCGTTAATAAGAAGAGTTAAAACATATGAGAGAAGCAGGTGCCTTCCTGGACTCCCACAGACCAGACCACCACAGCTTGTTATTGAACAGTGTGGCTGAGCGGTGAGTTGAGGCTGCTGGACTAGTAGGCGCACTGACAGCTCAGAGAGGAAGCAGGACTGAACAAACAGAGCGAGAGGCGGACGTTTCCTGTAACGTTAACCGCTGGTATTTCCAGGCAAACCAGGATAACCCCGTCAGTCAGTCAGTCCTGGAGGTGTAGGTACGTGCAACGTGAAGCCAAACACACGTGAATGCAACTCTAATTAAACGATAAAGGCCAAAACATCATCAGGAGAAGAGGAGAAAATGAACCTCACTACTAACGTTACCATGCAAACAAACACACACGCTCTGCAGACATGGCGTCAACAAGCTGTAAAAGAATAAGTCTCGTGACTTAAATTGATATTTCATGAGATGACAACACAAGTATGAGCTTTGTACGTACATGAAATGTCTCGGTCTTGCAGGATAGCAGGATATAGTGGTGCTGCTGCTCCTCTCTGCTGGATGTGTGTCGTAGGTTTGACTCACTGAGGACTTGAGGAAGAAGAGCGCATGCGCAAAAAAAGAGGCGAACACGACGAGGGGGGAACCCAATGACGTCGACGAGCAGCACAGCCAATGAGGAGCGTTGCTACGTTGAGCCAGCATGAATATAATATTACTGGATATTTCCTATACGATAAAAGCATGGGGGACTAAATCTGGACCTCGAGTAAAAAATCAGTACTATCAGTACTACTCAGGTGTAATTCAGACTGTGCAATATCATTTTCCACTTGTGCAATTTTGTTAATAGTCTGTTTATTGTCAATACTGTATATACTGCTCCTTTTTTTATACTTCCTTCTATTTAAATGGTTCATATTTTGTTACACTTTGTTTAGCTCTTTTTTTACTGTGTTAGCTGATGCATCTTGTTTTTTGCACTATCCCCTTTGCTGCTGTACTAATAAAGGAATATCTTATCTTATCTTATCTTAAAGTGCTAATGTTTTCATTTATGTTACAGACTCATGGCACCATATCAAGAACCTGGATAACTTCTTCAAAAGGATATCCTTTTAATTACAGTACAGTTAAATTTGCAGGTGTCTTGTCATTGCATGTCACTTGCATTATACCATGCTGACACACAGACTTATTAACATGCTTGTCAGTGGTCATATTTAGTATCTGTTGAATTTGTTTACCTCTTGACTGCCACATACTTTTACAGTCATACTACTAGGGATGCACCAATACCAATACTGGATCGGATATCGGGCCGATAGTGACTCAAATAGGTGGATTGGATATCTGTGACAATCTATTAAATTCAATTCTGTGTTTATATACTATATACATTAACATTATATACTGACATTTTTATTTCCTGTGTAAGTTTTGACTAATTTGTTGCTGCATAAAATAGGTTCACACTTGAATTATAATTCCTGTTCATTCTCAAGATTTTTTTTTACCAAGTTGCTGGTGCACAACTTATTCTTTACAACTCAGTAACTTAATATCTATGTATTTATTTTCTACATTTTGTTTTACAAAGTTAGGAAAGCGATGTTTAAGTCAAGCCTGTTGTTGTCTTACACATAAAAGAATGATCCCAGTCACTTCCACACAGTGAGGCATACAGCTTATTAATTAAACACTGGTATCGGATCGGTACTCAGTATCGGCCGACACTCAAAGCCCAGGTATCGCTATGGGAACTGAAGAAGTTGGAACGGTGCATCCCTAATTACTACTAGGGTCAGTGGGCAAGGGTAATTTCTAGGGATCCTTGAGTTTGATGATATATCTGTGATATCTCATGTTGTCCTGAAGATTGTCCGTGATTAATCAAGGTATTTTCAGTGACTGACCAATTATAAGGCTTTGTTTAATGTTTTCAGATAATGTTTTTTCAAATTTTCCTTAACCAGTCTGTCCACATCTATCATTTCCACCAAAAGAATGGCTTCGCTTGTATGATGTTATCAGAGTTCTTCGAACTTGTGTAAGTACAAAATACTGATGCCTAGAGTTATCCACATCATGAGACACAGTGATGTGTTTGTAATTAAAAGCATTAGGTACGGTTTGCAGTTCCAACAGGAACAGTATGTCACTGGTCATTTTTCATGTTGTTGTTATGACAGTTAAGTGTGCCTCAGGCTCCAACATGAACAAGTTCAGCCAGAAGATTTCAACAGCAGCTGTACTTGAAAGCTCATGTCAAATCATTTCCCCACACTAAACTCGTAACATTGAGATTATTTCTTTATTTGCTATTAACTTCATTACTATTTTTGTTAGTATCACCATTTTTGGAGCATTTCTCCTGGTATAAATTATTCTGTTAGCCATAATCACATCACCAGGCCAATGTGTCAGCGTAACATATTGTTGTTTTTTCTGTTCCTGCCACCTGAAATAAGTTTTACTAGTTACTAGTAGGCCATCTTTGTTATTGGGTCCTGATCTGGTGTTTGTCTGATTCTGGCCACAGTTGGCTTATTAGTATGGGGCCCCTTAAACCATTAGCTGGAGAAAATCTGTCCACATATCTGCCGAAGATTTGTGTACTTTATTCTTAACTGTCACTCAGTATTTTTCATGTTACTATGGTAGCGTAGGGTTACGCAAGCATTTTCAATCAGACTAGCAAGTTAGCAAGCTAGTGTTAGCTACAGCTAATGTTAACCTTATTTGAACTGCTTAAGCTGCTGAGGAGATAGCTACAGAATGTAGCTGAGGTTTCATACAGTGTTTATTACAAGTAGCTCATCAGCTGGGGGTGACATGGGGGGAAATCTGTCCACATAATGACACCCCAAAACAAAATTCATTTTGTCAACATATTTAATTTTTAAGGGAACTGCAATTGATCTGTCTTATCTACTTGTACATTAATCACTTCTCAGTAATTGCAGAGTGCATCGTCTGTTGCTTGATGGTTAGAAATTTAATATAGTCACTTATCTCAATGCTGTATACCAATACTAATCTCTTTTGTCATTGGTATTAATTTGGGTTTTCTTGTTTGTTTGTTTTTGCTGTCATTAAGTATGATGCCTAATCTCCTTTTTTTCCTTTTTTCATCTCATCCCAACAGTCAGTTTTTGTTTGTTGTCACGTTCACAACGTTCCTTGTCAACTGCGTGGAGTATGATGTCTTGTTTGCCAATCGAGCGGTCAACCACACCGGGCCAGGCCAGAATCCCTTGGACAGGAACAAGGTCACTCTTCCAGATGCCATCCTCCCTAGTCAACAGTGCACTCAGAGGTAATCCTGTTCAATACAGTAGTACATACATTATTTTGGAGAGCTTTAGAGTAGAAACGTGTATTTTTTCCTTTGGGGGGGCAAAATGAGTAGAAAAGTCAAGGTGAATAAATCGAAAAGGCTAAACAGTCGCAATAAATGATGTGCCCGTCTGTCCTCTCATTGCAGCCAGTTTGATTAGATGCTTTGTTCTCAAGCAGACATGGTCTTGGATATTATTAGAGCCCTTTTAGAGATGGGCCTTCAGAGGGATTTAATTTGTCTGGCTTAATGCAGTTGTAATCAGACTTTCAGACTTCATTTCTTATTGGATCGTGTCAGATGTAGCTTCAGACTGCAAGATTACAGACATATTCACAAGGAAGGAATATGGAACAGTAGCATATTTAGCTGTACCCTGTGGATTTCTTGATTTACGACAGAAAATCAAGAGAACTTTCTTGTATTTGTAATGGTAGGTAATGTCCCTATAAGCTCTTTTATTAACTAATAGCTCTCAAAGTAATGACCTTAGCAGAAACAATCTTATGTTTCTACTACTTGGCTATTAGCCAACCTGAGTACCCATTGTTTGTTTTTGTTCTTAAACTGTTGTCTCAAAAGAAGCAACAGAATATGACAATGTGACCCACATGTTAAATTTTTTTTATTGTGTATTATCTTTTTGAAGTCATCTGCCAAATTGAAGTTATTTATGTTGGAAAAGGTTCTATCAAAAAGCATAAGGTTTAACCAGATTGATTTGATGTTTCATTTGAAGTACAAGTGACATCTCTTTCTATGAATGTATTTCTTTCTCAGTTTTGTTGTTTATTTGAACCTGAGATTGGTAGCTTCGAGTTGCCACGTTCCTGTAACTGATGGTTGGTTACTGGTAGGAAGGTATTTGTGTACCGTGCTAAGACTGGCTTTAGGGAACAGGACAATGTAATTGATAGCTTTGGTGGGGTATAACTGTCCAGCCAAGATACTGACAGATTGGCCGGGCCAGCAAGCTGACAACCACATGACACCTCACCAGACCCACCCAACCTCATGTTATCATATTTTTCCAAGATGAAGCCTTGTTTTCTCCAGCTTGTCTAATAGGCCTTTCATTCATTTCAGACTGCGGCTCTTCAGTCGTTTATAGTCGGTGACGTACAACTGGTCGAAGTTCTAATTTGGGAACAGCTTGTTCCACAGTTTGGAACCTCTCTGTCCCCCTCATGTCCTAATAACTTCTCTAATTTCGATTTTGAAGCCAGATGCATGTCCTGAAAACATTCTCATATTTTGTTTATTACTTCTGAAAGTAAAATGATATAAAATGATGTAAAAGAGCATCAACAACTGCACAGATACTGGCTAATGTTTGTTTATAAGTATGGGTAACCAATACCCAATGTGCTCTGTGTTTTGAAATGTAATACTCGGAAGATTCCTTTATTTTAGAATAGGGCTGCAACTAACAATTATTTTCATTGTTGATTTAATCTGCTACGGATTTTGTCGATTAGTTGTTTGGTCTATAGCAAGTCAGAAAATGGTGAAAAATGTCGATCAGTGTTTCCCAAAGCCTAAGATGACGTCCTCAAATGTCTTGTTTTGTCCACAACTCAAAGATATTCCGTTTGCTGCCCTAGAGGAGTAAATAAAACAGAAAATATTCTCATTTAAGAAGCTGGAATCAGAGAATTTAGACTTTTTTTTTCTTAAAAAATTACTCAAACCGATTAATTGATTAGCAAAATAGTTTGAGATTAATTTAATAGTTGACAACTAATCGATTAATCATTTAATTGTTGCAGCTCTATTTTAAAATGAAGTACGCTGCCTGTCCCACAACCTGTTAACAGGATTTAAGTGTCTGTTTGATACATTATAACATATACTGAGTAAAAATGGCTGATTTTCTTCATCTGTTTATCATGTTAGAAGTTAAATACAGAATAAAGGGTCAATTTACAGTGTCATAAGCGGAGAGGGGGTGTCATGTGTGCCTCTGAGAACCCACTATAGATGTTATGTCTGCATCCCAGATTTCAAATTAGCCTCCCCCTTGACCACTTTGTCAGGATATTTATAGGCTTGCTATCTTTCCATCCCATTCCAAATATTGTGTGACTATTGTGCCTCTTTCTGACATGTTCTGACATGTTTGAACACTGCTTTACGTAGTCACCAATGTCTAAATGACCAAAATCCATAACTCTTAACAGATAAACAGTATATAGCCAGCCATGTCTGAAAAGGGCTTTTGTTTCTATTCAGGATCCAAGAGGACAGCTGGATTATATTCCTTCTCATCATGGCAGCCATCTTCTGGCTCTATCGACTTGTTAAAGTCTTTTGCAATGTCCTGAGCTACTGGGAGATCAGGCAGTTCTACATCAAAGCACTTAAGATCAGGATGGTAAGTGGGAGACCTTATCATTTTAATGCTACAAGGAAAAGTAATCAATCATGTGACTAATGGCTTATGCTTATAAAACCATGAAGATAACCATACCTAATATGATGAGTCGTGTTGTCATGCATCATCTCTGTGTTATTAGTCAGCTTACTCTGTACTCCTTGTCCCAGGATGAACTATGCAACTTCACATGGCAGGAAGTCCAGGACCGGCTGATCAGCCTGCAGCGAGAGCAGCAAATGTGCATACACAAGAAAGAGCTGACAGAACTTGACATCTATCACCGCATCCTGCGATTCAAGAACTACATGGTGGCCATGATAAACAAATCGCTGCTGCCAGTGCAGCTGCAGCTCCCCCTGCTGGGCAATGTGATGTTCCTCACCCAGGGCCTCAAGTACAACTTTGAGCTCATCCTCTTCTGGGGTCCCGGCTCTCTGTTTCAGAATAAGTGGAACCTGCACCCCAAGTACAAGCGGAACGGGAACCGCCTAGAGCTGGCGCAGCAGCTCAGTAGAGTTATCCTGCTGATGGGTTTGGCGAATTTGCTGCTGTGTCCCTTCATCCTGGTGTGGCAGGTGCTCTACGCCTTCTTCAGCTACACCGAGGTGATCCGCAGAGAACCTGGGAGCCTGGGTGCACGACGCTGGTCCCTGTACGGTCGCTTATACCTGCGACACTTCAACGAGCTGGATCACGAGCTGCATGGACGTTTAGGCCGTGGCTACAAGCCCACTTCCAAATATATGAACTCCTTTACATCACCAGTGCTGACTGTGCTCGCTAAGAACTTTGCCTTCTTCTCAGGCTCAATTCTGGCTGTGCTCATTGCACTGACAGTCTATGATGAGGATGTTCTAACAGTGCAGCACATTCTGACCGCCATCACTGTGCTGGGAGTGGTCATTACTATCGCCAGGTGAGTTTTCAGAGCCAGGTTTTTTTTTTTCCTGGAGCCGTTCCAGGATCGCTATACTTTAAAATGAAGGAAGCTCTTTGTTCTTTGTAATTGTAACTCTTGCTGTTTATATCATTATATACAGACAGCTGTGTACCAAGGTTATAATAGTTTTGACTTGTCAATTTCATTTTAGTTTTACTTAGTTTTTAGAGTGTGTTTCATGCTGTCGTGATATATTATAGCTAAAAAAACTAAAACTGAAATTAATTTGCATTCATTTTTATTTCGTTTTTTACCCGGGAAATATAATTTCAGTTTAGTTTTATTTATTTTTTTATTAAAGGATATAGTTTATATTTATTTTCAGATTACTAAAAATATTTTTCACTGCTTATTTTTGTTTTAGTTTCAGTTTTAGTTTACTATAATAACCCTACTGTGTACTATAGAAAAATAGATTATGATTTTCAATTGTTTTGATCTGGTTTATTACATTTTTTAGTAAATCTTTAATTTCTTAGAATTTATTTTAGTATTTTATTGGTGTTCAGAAGCTTTTTTCAAGTTGTGGGGGGAAGTAAATTGTAAAGGAAACTGTAGACATCCTGCATATCACTCATTTATGAACGTAGGAAAATTTAAACGGGATCCTTGTCCCCTAATCAGTAACAGATTTTCAAGCAAAAAAACAAAATATACTGTACAAAACTGTCCTGTTTTCCTAATTTATACGGTTGAATAATGTGCATATTTTGTACCTGTCCTGCACCAGGTCCTTCATCCCAGATGAGCATATGGTGTGGTGTCCAGAACAGCTGCTGCAGTGCATGCTGGCACACATTCACTACATGCCAGACCACTGGAGGGGCCATGCTAACAAGGGCGAGACCCGTGACGAGGTGGCGCAGCTGTTCCAGTACAAAGCGGTGAGGAACGGAGAAACTCAGTGGACAGGAACACATTTGTCACCGTCTAAACTAAAGTTGCGGATGAGATTTTGTTGTGATTGATGACGTTTGATAAGACTTTGTCTGGATACAGTCTAATAGTATAATCACTGGATTTATTAATGCGTTTTTGGGAACACTGACATATATTTGACTGTGTAGAATAGGAACATATTTAAAATTGGACTTTTTACAATCAGTTTTTTCTCTGTCCAAACCAGGTGTTCATCTTGGAGGAGTTGCTCAGTCCTATTGTCACACCCTTCATTCTCATCTTCCACCTGAGGAATAAGTCTCTAGAGATCATTGACTTCTTCAGGAACTTCACCGTGGAGGTGGTTGGAGTCGGAGACATCTGCTCCTTTGCGCAGATGGACATCAGACGCCATGGAAACCCAACAGTAAGATGTGGTCCTTCTCTTACATAGGATTCAAGCCTGTCAGCTCATTAGCTTTTCTCAAACTGGAGACTCTCAAGAGCAAAGTGAATACTTCATTTTATGTTGCTTGAATTGACATATATCTGTAAACGTTTTTGCAGTGGATGTCAGAGGGCCAGACGGAGGCCTCCATATACCAACAAGCTGAAAATGGCAAGACAGAGTTGTCTCTTATGCATTTCACCATTAAAAACCCACGCTGGCAGCCGCCTCAGGAGAGCTCAGTGTTTATCAGCCATCTAAAGGAAAAGGTGCACCACGATGCACAGAGTGGCCCCTCCACCCAGCTGCTGCTGTCTGAGGCTCCTCTCTGCACCTCGCTGCAGTCCAACGAGTCAGGCACTGGGGTAAGATCACACAAATAACATGTACCCCACATGAACTAGTCATGTTAACCAAATTGCAGCGTAAATGTTAATAAATATTCATTGCCACGACTTAAATTAACCACAAATTAAATACTTCCAGAATAGATTTCTCTGCATAAACTATTGATCCATAAACTATTAGCTATTTTCTCTGTTGCAATGTAATCATATTTACTTAGTGGCTCTGTATTGACCTTTTGTTGTTGTTTCCAGCCTGATAATCTGTTGGCCAGCGTCCTGGCTCACCCTATTCTAACTGCGTCTGGACTACAAGGGCGAGACCATCGCTTCATCCCACCGAGCACCGCTGCGTCCGCCGCCGCCAGCGTCCTGGCCTCTTTGTCCACCTCCCAGCTCGGACATACCAGCCGCTCACATGGCCTCCTGCACTCATCCGTCCACCCCGAGAGCACCATGTACCGCAGCGATCGCACCTTCATTGACAGGTACTTATCACACGTTGCATTTTCTACTATGTTATTTACATAATGTATTCAGAATAGTGTTTGGCGAAATAAATAAATAAATGTATGTTATCTGCTTTGGTTGTTTCTTTTTTAGTATGTCTAATGGTGACTCTCGCATCCGGAGCAATACACTGCACTCAGAGTTTGCCTCAGCAGAGATGAGTCTCCATGCCATCTACATGCATGAGGTAATGTCCTGCCTCCAGGCACTACAGTTTACATGAATACATGTATCCTCCTTTTCTCTGTTGTGTGCCTGGAGTTAAAAGTGAAACTCCCCAAAATCTTTTGATCAGCTTGAATTCATGTCAGTTACAAAGGATCCCAATGGTGACCAGTTTTAAACGTCTTCTTTCAAGTCTGCAGGTGTTGTGTATTTGATACTGGAGTAACAGTTTTCAGTATCCCTTGTAGACCACTAGTCTAGTTCTCTGTTCTACTGTACATTGACAAATGCCCATCTCTCCAGCTCCACCAGCAGACCTCTCACCCACAGAGAAGTTCGGGGCAGTGGCAAAACCCAGTGCCAATGAGAGATCTGCACACAAACCCTGGTAAATGAAAATCTTGTTTTTTGAAGAACCTCGCAGAAATATTTGGTTGAAAAGCAAGTGACATGTTCCTGGCAGTGTGCTGTTCTGTTTGTCAAGTTTGAAGGAGGATTTTAGACCCACATTTCTAATTCTTTTGGACATAAACATTGAATCTAATGACCCTGTGTAATGGAAAAAAGATTGCTTGTAGTGCTGAAATCACGGTCATGACCCGAATCTGCGGCACTTAATTACACACTCCAGTCAGAACGACGACTGCAAATTGAGAGCGGAGTCCTAAAGGACTTTAGATTAAGTCAGAATAGATTTTAGAAGCAAATATGTCTGCTTTAATATTTGTAAATGTAAAAAACGGTCCGCACACCGTAGCTCCCTTAAGTGCCATTTATTAGCACATCCTCAAGTAGTGATGTTTTGAGCAGATGCCCTTCTTCAGACTCACTTGAGGATGTGCTAATAAATTGCACTTAAGGAAGCTACAGTGTGCCAAGCTTTTTTTTTTACATTTTTCATTGCTGTCTTCTATTTGTCCAGCAACTGCCTACTACGATTTTTGATACGCGACCACTTTACATTGTCTGCTTCAATATTTGTCAAACTTTCGTTATACTACATGGTAATGCAGTACAGAAACCAAACCTGCACTAACAACGGTAACATAACTGAAAATATGAAGCTCATTGTGAGTTATTATAAGTGTCTGCAAGTTGATTGTTTTAACTATAGTAGAATTAATGGAGACCAATGGCTTTGCCAATTTTATACACTGATTTATACACTGTTATGGAGCAGTATGTTAATTTGCCAGGTGACCGGCCTTTAAAAGCTTTAACATTACAAAAAATGTTCTCGGTGAAACACTGATCATTAAAGGTCGGGTTGGTAATGCTGAGAAACCAGTAAGATTACAGTAGATATAAAAAAAAAAAAGATCCAACCGAAACACCAGCCCAGTATGGCCAACTCTTTTCCAATGAAAGTAGCCAGCAGCAATAGCTCCAAAAGTCCCTAAAGCTGCCTTCACATGATAAGCGATCTGCTTTTCACTCACCGCAAGGTAGGGCGCAGAGCCTTCCAGTGGCAGCAGGTAAAATATCTCCCCAAAAAGAGCGCAAGGAACGCCATTCACTGTTTCTAGGCAACAACAACAGTTGCAGCTGTTATCATTGACCCCTCAACCGAAGTCAAAGTTGAAATAATATGAACTTTGAGCGTAGCGCTCAGTGGCGATTTCGAGCGGTGTGCCACGCCAAGGGTAGCACTTCTGCCTGGTCGGGCGGCGCCGCTCTCCCCATAGGAAAACAAGTGCACAGCCAGCGTATAGCGATTTTATAGCTGATCATGTGTACACAGCTTAAATTTAGAGAGAAAGTCGCCAAGTCAGCAACACAGACAGTCCGTCCCCTCAGGCCTCCCTCCAAAGCCACTCCCCCAAAATTAGCATTATGAACGTAAACAACGAACATGGCTATTGTTAGTGCTCATAGCTGTCAAGCTAGCAGCTTGTGGAAGACTCCGGTGATACGTAATTAGTGCACGGGCAGAGTGCACACAGGTAGACAGACAGGCAGGTAGCCCGTCCAATCATTTAATTCGGGTCTAATAAAATGATTGGACAGGCTTATTACAGTCCTGCGACAGCCACAGATACCGTCAGAGCATTTGATTTATTGATTGCTGATGGGATGTAAAGAGAAGTTCAACTGATATAACCAAAAATGTATTTGAACAATGCTACCAACCCTACTTTAAATCAGGTGGGACTAGATTGAAATGTTTCAATAATCTCCCTTGTATTAACTAGACTATGCCTAAGAAAGCCTCTGACTTTGTATCAACACTCTTATCAGGTATCCAGGCACACAGTGGCCAGGGTTCCAGCATTTCCATGCCCACCCCTGTCCACCTCGGTGGCTGGCAAGAGGAGGAGGAGGAGGAGGAAGAGGAGAATCAAGATGATCAGGAGATTAACAGTGGATCTACTCCAAAACAGGGCACTGGGAGTAGTTGTTGAAGTGCCTTATGTCATAAGGTATATGATCTCTTTTAACCTCCGTAATATGACACATGTCTACGATCTATGCTTTGTGGTTCTGTATCCTGTGTGTTGTCGAACCTAACAACAATGGCCTTTTATCCTACAAGGGATACATCGCCATGATAATTTCTCCTCTCTCTCTTTTTTTTTTATAGTGTTTACATTTTACTTTCTTCTATGAACATTGTGGCCTTAGATGATCTTCATGGAGAATTTAGCATGGACCTTTAAAACATTATTCGTTGTAGGAGGGGCTCATTGAATAACCACTGTCTCTGCACCTCCGCGCCTCATCCTGTCACACCAGGCAGACTATGGCATCAGGGAAACCATACGTCTTCCGTCCGATCCGTCTTGATTTTGTCATAAACTTGTACATACGAGCTGTGTTTAAAGTGACAGAGAGACAATAGAGTGTATTCATAGGATCACTGTGTGAATAGGAGTGCAAAAGGCTCATCGCGACTTCTGCTGAGCCGGCGTGTGTGCACACTTCAAGTATTTGTGCATCACAAAGATTTACAGCGTGAGTCTAATTGAGGTTTCTCACAGAGGGATGATCTGTGCTGCAAAGACTGCAAACCGTATTGTAGCTGCCTGAACAATTTTGATCACCTCAAATTCATTATTTCAAGTTGTGCTGTTTGACCCTGGTGATTTTGTAAATACACTTTTACGTCTTACTTATCCTTTAAAAGTCCACATTTTTACTACCAGAGCTAATCCTTGAAAAAAAGATACCAAGTATTGATTTGATGAAGAGCTGACTGTACAGGAGCTGTACTACTAAAACACAAGGTGTATCTGGCAAAACATGTCTTTAAACCAGACATACACATGTGTTGATGCTGCTGACCGTGTTCAGTGGTCCTAAAGATTTTGTTCAGTATTAATATGTCCACCGCTCATGTATCAGGACACTATTCCTCAAAAACAAGACTGAAAGCATGGGCCCAAAATACACTTGGCGTCAAAATCCCAATGCAGATATAAGATGTCTTTTTAAGTCGATTTAAGCTAGACACAAAGTCAGCTTTATGCCTTAACAACCGTATAAAAACATGCATTTAAATAGATTTTACCTCAGTGGTGGTGAAGAAAAACTCCAATCAATACCTCTGCAGTGTAAATACTCTTGTATAAATATATATATATACAGTACATATGAGGTTCATTGCCGTGAGCAGGTGCATCTTTTAACTGCATTTTGATTTTAATGGCAGGCGTAAATGGAATCTGTTCTTATTCCTTGTCTAGCAGATGTTTTAAGTCAAGCATTGATATCCCAGAAATCATGGGGAGGAATCATTGTTTTAGAACAAAACAGGGTGGTATTGCTTTTACAAATCTTTGTTGTGCACATTAGCATTTTGTTTGCGCCCTTTTTCCAAAACGCTGACATACAAAAGTGGAACTTCATCATAAGGGCTGATTTCAGAGTGCGTGTGTGCGCTGTTGCTTCTGCAGCTTTAGATTTGACGATTTTAGGACAGCAGTTCCTCTCAGTGTTGGCTTTGTACTTTCAAAGTAAGAGCATGAGGAGAAAGAAAGCCTTTCCACAGTCTGCATCATCTGTTAGCTTTAGGTTTATTTATTACCTGTTGCTCATCACATATTTAACTGCTATATATGTGTATTATTTATTTTTTAAGAAAAAAATATTTAGATTGTTTTGTGAAATAATTTGCTTTCACAATATCATGTTAATGAAAGAAATGGCATGTGCCCCCACTAAAATGAGCAAAAAAAAAATGTTTTTGATTTTGAAATTCTGATAAAAAGGTTTTATTAATGCAAAGATAACATGGCCAGCTGCATGATTTTGAATGTGATTTACACTTAAAATAAACTAGGACTAAATCTGCTTGTCGATGCAGTGCACAAAAATATCTTTCTACCCATTTTTTTTTTTTTATTGTATTCTTCATCATTGATCACAGTAATTTAGATGTCATCCTCGTAGGGCTGAACCGAATGCTTCGAGGCTTTGAAGCTTCGACCGTTGCCATGGTAATCGACCTCCAAATCAGTATTCAAATGCTTCGTTTAAAAAATTATATATGTATAAGTATGTAATAATAATTTATAAATCCTAAAAATCCTAAAAAATAGTCCAGTGGTGCGGCAGCGGCACTGTCCCAGGCACTGAAACTGGGAAGATGGAGATAGACAGACAGAAGAACATGGCAGCTTGCTTCGAAGCCCACAAAGTGGTATTCGGGACAGCCCTACATCCTCCACAACTGCAAGACTTCAGAGGGTACAAATGTGTCTTTGCCCTCCCGCGTGTTTAGAAACTATTACACTTTCTTTGTGAGTGTGTCTGTGGAAGGAATGCTTTTTGACACCTGTGTAATTATGCTAACATGAACTCCGATTTTGCACTGACAGAAAATAAACATTTGTTTTAATGTGTATGTACAGTACTTGCATCAGTTACATTTAAGGGCAGGTCTCAAAAAGGGACACAGAGTCAGTCTCCATCCGGAATGACCTCTTCTCGTTGTTTGTATATAAGCAAAGCATCGGCACGTGTTGTGTTGTATCGTCGTCCACAGCAGACCCACAACCATAAGGTCGTTCTTACCTCTGGTCAGTAAAAGTTTCGCCCTGTAGAGGACGATGTGTGTCTCTGTCACACTGTTAAATATGCTTACATGGGTATTGTGGGTTCATGTTATAGAGACACTGGAGCTCAGCTTTGTGCACAGAGTTGATTTCTGTTGACCGTCTCCACATTTACACCTCACTGTTGTTTGTCATTTTATTTAAAGCAGTGCCTTAGTATTAAGGATTAGTAATTGCTCTTTATAGAAGCCATTTCATGTAAACCATTGGATTTATGTTCACAGATTTAACAGCACATACTATGTACAGTATTTTATTTTGGCAAGTCATTGTGTATAGCATCAAGTATGTAGTGAATGTGGCTTGTAAGATGAGTTGTGAACTGATCCTGTGTCAGTCTGTTGCATCCGACAGCACACTTCTTCTTATCATGGTGTCTGAATTTGCACTGTCCTCAATATCCTAAAGAAGCAGGAGTGTGCCTTGTAATCGCTGGTGTCATCACGGCCAACCCTCTCATCTTACTGTGGTTTCTTATCCACTAATACACCAGTCGAACAATCACAGTGACTGGAACAAGGTGCTAAGTTTTCATCCTGAAATGTTGAATATGTTTTAAGACATGTTTTTTTTTTTTTTTTGTTATAGGTTTGTCTGTTTGTTTTTGTTTCTGTAAATTAAGAAACACTAGCTGAAAAATGAAACATGCCAAAAGAACTTGTTTTCGGCACAGCTTTACAATACATGTGTGTGTTGTTGTTGTTTTTTTTTCTGTGAGTGAGTAGAGAGGCAAATCCTATTTTGAGTGTATTTGATCATGTCATGTGTGGTTGATTATGCAATGTTTATTTGAAATAAAAATATATTTAAATTTTAATTTTATTTGTTTTATATTGCAATTGCTAGTTTGCATTGTGAGCTTGTGGGATTACAGCGTGAAACATTTTCTCTACAAGTCGTGGACATATCTGACACGGATATATTGGTACTGATGCTTTTGTCCTTCCGGAAGCCTTTTTATATATCAACCTGGATTTCTGGTGTTTATTTAGCGTGGCTCAATGATGAAGTAGAGCCTGATAAACTAAGTTTGAGATGTCCTAATATGGTCACCGTACAGAGATAGAGATGGAAACACACCCACCTCTGTACAGTGACCAAATAAACCGAAAGTGTGGGAATTAAAACTGTCTGACTTTGGCGACTCCTAGAGGTGGTATCAAAAAAGACACTATGGTAGACAGCATTGCAAGGTGTAACATGGACAACGTTATAACAGACAAAACAAACACTGATGGAAATAATTAACCAACAAAATAATGATGTACCTACTGATAGAGAATAATATATTTCATATTATTCCATATTTCTGATATAATCTGATTTATTGTCTTTGTCTTTAAGTGTTGAACTCTTATTTCCTTCCTTCGGGAGCAATAAGAGCTCACTAGCGCAGGAATACTTAATCCTTTAGACTTTATTTACACGGACTTTATGCTGATCTATTCAGGACACATTCACACTGTTATGTGTGTCTCCTTTGCTCTCTTCCCCTCCCTCCTGTTCAGCCACTCACTATCAGATACTATAACCAGCTGATTCCTCTCCTGTGCAGACCAGATAAACACTCTTGGCTCCGTTGAAATCCTGTAGTCTAATCCTTAAGTGAATGATTAGTTACATATTTTTGTTTGGTTTTATTTTGTGGGTTAGAATACTTAGGTTGACTTTTGTTTCATGGTATTCTGTGCTGGCATCATATTGCCCTGTGTACCCCTGTTGTCATATACTGGTACTCTGTCAATACTGTAAATTATATCCACATTGTAAATAAACACCACATGCCTCTATTTTGAGACACAGTATTTTGTCTCATCTGTTTTTTTTTTTCTATATCCAATTTGGTTGTTATTATTGTCCAAGTCCCCATAGTACATTTTAGGGACATAAACGCCATCTGCTGTTCATTCTTGGCTATCTGTCCTTGGTGCAACTGACATTTGTCTCACTTGTCGTCTGCTTATGTAAATGTTCTTTTCAATGTGTTTCAGCTGTGAACATGATACAACCGTGACCTTATCCTTGAAATGGCTAAGAGGTCAGGTGGAAGGCCGTGTAGGTCACATATCGGAGAGTACACATTGCAACCATTCTATGGAAATTGTCTCATCACAAAGACATTTTTTAACTTGGGAATTTATTTAACTCTATAGCTGCCAGGTGCTATGTGCCTGTCTGCTGCCCTCTGCTGTATTGTGCTCCAGGTGGGTGAATACTGGCCGAGAGTGACTTTTGGACGACTACCAAAGGTTGTGGAAATACCATCCATGATATCATTTGATGCTGTTAACTGGTTGGGCATCAAAAATGTAGACCACAGAAAGAGCAAAGATGGAGGAGAAAAACAATTGGAGGTAGGTAAAAAAAATTAAATGTTTTCCCATATATTACACATTGTTGATCTAAAATGTTTGGATGGATGTGGGACAGACACAGACAAATGAGTTCTCTGCTGATTTGTTGTCATCTTTCTTTTTCTCTGTATACTTTCAGGAGCATGGAAACTAAACACAGTAGCCAGAACAGGATGAAGCCGAGGCGAGCAGCAACAGTGGATTACTGTCTGCTAGAGTTTCGGGGAGTTTAAATCAGGGTCCAGGCGACCTGCTGCTGTCAGTCACTGGCACTGGGGGAAAGCCCACTCTGGAAGAACCAAGAAAATACCACGGAGGCCAAAGAATAGGGGAAGAAAGGGGTACGACTTGCTACCCCTTGTTTCTACATAAGCATTAAATATAAGAAATATAATCATGTCTCTAAATCTGTGATAAAGTAGCGCATAATAGAAGTAAATGCCCTGCTATCTAATGAATGCTATGTCATGCTGAATGGTTGCTGTGTGTTTTAATCACCGTGAAGATGACACATTACCGTATTTTAGGCTTTTGTACAATATGAAGTCATGACTTAATTATGGGTCTGACCAGCTGGTAATGCAGCTGTCAACATAGTGGCGGTGGAAAACAATGTGTCACAAGCTACAGGGCAAGTTCAATCACATTCAATAGAAATGTATACATACATATGGACAATAGGAAGCTTCTAGTCTTACTCAGAAGATACTGTCCATAAGAAAGGGAAGGTTACTCAGAAAATGGACAGAATGACACTGAAGAAATAGCGAGTAGAAAGACTCAAGATTCAGCAGGCTATGATAAAATAATCAGAGCAATTATGACAGATAGTCTACTTCCACTGTATGCTGGGAAGGTCTTAGTGAAACAAGAGAAAAAGGACAAAAAAATAAGGCTTAAAGGAAGACTGACATTTTGAGAAATATGCTACACAGTCTGATTAGAGGACTGATGTTAAGTTCATTTCTGTGCGTTCAGTACACCGATTAAAACGGTTTTAGTGCAGCTGAAAAAGTAGAATAGGGAAGCAGTTCAACCTCACATCTAGAAAAGCATGACAAACTCAAATGCTCAAGTTAGTTTGACATTCAGCTACTTCAGATTTAATTTGGCTCATCCCCATGCTCAGCTCAGACGAGCCAAAAGATCATTAGATACAGATAGAGAGGTGGCAAGAGATTGATTTGCAGGTCACCAATTTGCACATACAAGAAAGGTTAAAAAGTGTTCTAATTTTAGTTTTAATTATTTTTGGGGTTTTTTCTCAAAGTGAGTCTGAGGTCATCAATAGTCCTGTACTAGACAATTTTCTGGCATTTCTGGCTGCCTGTGGATCTACAATCTGACTCCACAGTGACTCCTGTCGAGTGACTCACCACTGGTTTTAATGACCTTAACTACCCTAAATGGAAGTCTGAAGGGCATACATAATTTGCATTAAAATGTGATCTTTCCTTGGTCAAAGATGGGGCCACTATGATAAACTCTAAAAGCATTTATTTTAGGCTTTATTTTAAGTACTTGGGGAGATATTGTTGGTATTTTGCAGGCTAATCGCAGCTTTATAGACTCAGCACTTACTTGTTTAAAAAATTGTTTAATTTACAGCAAAGCAGTGGTGGAAGAAGTACTCAGATCTTTTACTTAACTAAGAGTAGCAATACCACTGTGTAGAAATGCTCCGTTACAAATAAAACTCATGCATTCAAACTTTACTTTAATGTTTAATGTTTTAAGTAAATGTACAAAAGTAATAGCATAAAAATATACTTAAAGTACCAAAAGTAAAAGTACTCATTATGCAGAATGGCCCATTTCAGAATAATGTATATTATATATATATACATCAAAAGTATTGATGTATTTATGTGTAAGCATCACTTTAATGTTGCAGCTGGTACAGGTGGGGCTAATTTTAACAAATTTACATACTCCCATGTTGCTTAATCTATAATAACACATCATAATCCACATACTAATTATATTTTGTATTAATAATCTGAATCTGCAAAGTAACTAGTAAAGCTGTCAAATACATGGTGTGGAGTAGAGGGATAAAGTAACAGACAAATGGAAATACTCAAGTAAAGTTAAAGTATTTAAGTACAGTACTTGAGTAAATGTAGTTACTTTATATTTGTTTTAATTTTGTATTTATATATTTTCTTCAGTATATTTTCATTGTAAATATATATCCTTTTAAACTATGTTTAGCTATTTATTATTATTATTATTATTATTTTATACACTGACTTATGTTCAATTTCAGGGAAGGTTCTGTGTTGTATGTACAATGTGTTAAATGTATAAAATCAATAAATATAGGCATATGTTGTTTTTGTTTTTTTTCTTTAAATGTAATTAATTTCCACTACTGCAGCACAGTATCATATTTTATACATTCATCATGTCTTTTGTTGGTAAAATCTTAATTTGCAAAGTAACTCCAGCTGTCAGGTAAATGTAGTGGAGTAAAGGTATAACGTAACATGAAATTAAAATACTTAAGCAAAATAAAAAGTACCTCAAAATTGTACTTAAGGCTGCAGTGGGTAGAAATGGAGCAAATATGATTAAAACAAGTTATTTTTATAACTTTATAACTATATCCTGACAGTAGTGCATGAGACAGGTAATCTGAAAAAAAACATGTGCCTCTGTGTCCTCTGGTGCTCCTATAATGGCATCTGCAAGATTTCACAGACCGGAGGAAAACAACCAATCAGAGTTGAGCTGGAGCCTTGCCGTCTATGAGCATCTGTCAATCACTCACGAACTCTGATCAAACGGTCAAACTAGGCAGCGCTGATCAAATATGAATCAATATTTATATGTACTTTACTCGCTCCATTGGCTTCCATTTCGCTTTAGAATCGATTTTAAGCTCTTGATGTTTGTTTTTAAAGCCATTAACGGCCTCGCCCCACCTTATTTGTCCGAGATTTTAACTCTCCGCGAGCATAACAGGGCTTTGCGGTCATCGGGTCAACTTTCTTTAGAAGTCCCAAGGTCGAGGTATAAGCTGTAGGGTGATCGTGCTTTTGCTGTCGCTGCTCCTAAACTATGGAACAAGTTACCCCCTGATATACGCACTGTCACTGACCTAGTATTTTTTAACTCTAAGCTCAAGACTTTATTTAGATTGGCTTACCTAGTAGCGCTGTGACATTTTTCCTGTGCTTTTTATGATTTTATGATATGTTGTTTTTATTCCTGTTATTTCTTGATGCTAATGTAAAGCACGTTGGGTACCTTTTGGTTATTGTAAAGGGCTATACAAATAAATGTTAATTGAATATTCTGTTACTGTAATGCTTATTTCTCACCTCGAATGTTTGCAGAAACATCTTGTAGTGTACTGTTTAGCTGTAAAATGAGAAAGTTTGTGACCCGGCAGCCATTTTGAGATCAGTTAAGGAAACACCAAGCACCGCCCACCAGCCGGAGCACAGCCAATAGGAACGCTCAATAGGAACGCTCTCTCTCTGAAATGACCTGTGATTGGTCAAGCCTAGTTATCTCTCAGAACACTTGAATTACAATACGCTGAAAGGTTGTTATGGAATTTTTGCCCAATGATGCCAAAAATATACTGCCTAATGCAGGTTTAAGTTGCCTACTTAAGTAAATGTACTTAGTTACTTTCCCCCCCTGCTGAGAGCCTCCACTCTGCAGGTGTGACCCATTTTGGTAGTAAATATTCAGTGGTATGAGTTGTTTTAAAGACCTAGTAGTGTGCAGCCTGCAGCAGTGTGCAGCCCAGCAGAGGCCAGGATCAGTCTGCTCTCCACAGACCAGCTCCTATCTCCTACAGCACTAAATGACAAGTCTATTTTGGAAAAGAAGGCTGCGCCAAAATAGGCACGTCAGCTATTTGGCATCATGAGGTACCAGAGAAGAAAGAAAAAATAAGTCTAGTCAACCGCCCACCGCAGGAGGAGACTGGGGGGGGTGTTCCACCATCCTGGATTTACAACCATTTCACGGATATCTGAGCACAAAAAGAAGACATTTTGGTGTGTAGGCTATCACCCGGAAATCTTGACGGCCAGCTGACGTTTTTAGCCTCCACATGATCCGTTTACCTGAGTGGAATCAAGGTGATAAAGTAATGTAATGTAACTGTAATTTACAACCGTGTGTGCTCCAGTTTTTCTCAGTTTTACAAGCCACTAAATATACTAATTGAACTCCAACATAATTTTTTTTAAAGACTTATTTTAGTTTAGTGTTGTAGACACTGTGAGAAATGGAAGTATGTTTCTTAAGTGGTGAGCTTTATCAAACAGCTGATATCCCTTTCGCTGCCTACAAATGGCAATGGACAAGAGACAGAGTCTGACAGCTGAGGTTATTTTTGGGACAGGCCAGTTTCAAGCGACAGAGGTGACAAAGCTGGCACAAATGTCACTCTTTGAAAGGCACAGATCTGCTCTATTTGACCTTGTTACAGGGGTTTTGTTTTTGTTTTGTCAAATTATACCTTTCTATTGCATGACATGAAGTTATGTCGTTGTATTGATGAATGTAAGCACAGGGCCAGGCCAAAGGGTATGTTCACTGACACTTACTGTAACTGCCTGCCATAAATATGCCTATCTGGACTGTGGATTTATGTCTATTTTCATTGCATAACATATTTATAGAGCAAACAAGACAAACTGTCACATATCCCAATGGTTTTGGGTGCATTTGACAGGGTTTGCTTTGTAATTTAATGTGTGGCCAGAAAGTAATATAAAATAACTGACACAACCTTTTATGAGCATACAAAATATGTAGCCCCAATTTGTTACAGTTCAGCAGAAATAGTATTTGTTTTTCCTAAACCTTTATCATTATATTTATATGATTTTGGTGTTGATAGCTAATATGAAACTACTACTACTACCTGCTGTTTTACCAGCTATGGAAATCATTACAGGGACTTAAATGAATGTGACACGTCCAGGCCTGCAACTAACGATTATTTTTCATTGTCGATTAATCTGTTGATTATTTTCTCGATTAATCGATTAGTTGTTTGGTCTATAAAATGGCAGAAAATGGTGAAAAATGTCGATCAGTGTTTCCCAAAGCCCAAGATGACGTCCTCAAATGTCTTATTTTGTCCACAACTCAAAGATATTCAGTTTACTGTTATAGAGGAGCAAAAAAACAGCAAAATATTCACATTTGAGAAGCTGGAATCAGAGAATTTTGACTTTTTTTTCTTAGAAAATTGCTCAAACCGCTTAAAAAGATTTTCAAAAAATGTTGGCGATTGATGTTATAGTTTACAACTAATCGATTAATCGCTGCAGCTCTAGACACATCCTGTTCAATGTTGCATGTTATTTCTTGTAAGCCCCTGCCCGGAACTGTATTGTAATATTCAGCTTTTCTTTGATTAAAGGAACAAACGATGGATCAAAACTTGTTCGGAGGAGTCCCGAGGTTTCTCACCCGCCCAAAAGCGTTCTCAGTGTGTGCAGGCAAGGATGCCACACTGAGCTGCACTATTGTGGGCTGCCCGACCCCACTGATCACCTGGGAAAAGGACAAGCTGAAGCTGACATCCGGGGGACGCTTCAAGACCGTGGAGGATGGAGATGTGTACCGCCTCACCATCTATGACTTAACACTGGATGACAGTGGCCAGTTCATGTGCCGAGCCAAAAACAGCGTTGGGGAAGCGTATGCTGCTGTGGGCCTCAAAGTGGCCCTGCCAACAGAGATGGCTCAGAGGGCCCCTGTTTTCATGGATAAGCCTACCTCTGCACGTGTAGGTTTGGGAGGCGATGTTGCTTTCCACTGCCGGGTTGCAGCTTATCCTGACGCCAACTTTGATTGGGAGAAAGATGGGCGCTACTTGGGGGAGACTAACCGTATCAAGATTGTTTCCGACAGTGACAGCAGCACCTTAAAGATCCAAAGCGTGCGTAACCTGGATAGTGGCACCTACACCTGCAGGGCCCAGAACACTGTTGGCCGTGCACAGGCTGCAGCAGCTCTTGTCGTAGATGCCCATGATTCCCGCCACCTGGCTGCAGACAAGAACACCTCCCTCCTTTCTCACCTCCAAAAGCGCAAGGAGGAAATGAAGCAGGACATCTCCATCTATCGCACCGAAGAAAGCAGATCCTCCGTTTCTTCCTCCTCCAAGGCCAACATCACAGATAGTTGGAGCTCTCTGGGTCTGGAGCATGAGCTGAGGGCGTCTGCGCTGGCAAGGCTGCCCAAAGGTGTGTTCACCCGTACCTGCACGGTGACTGAAGGCAAGCATGCGAAACTCAGCTGCTTCGTGACAGGTCACCCTAAACCCCATATTATCTGGAGGAAAGATGGATCAAACATCAGCGAGGGCCGCAGGCAAGTCATTTATGAGGACCAGGCTGAGAACTTCATCCTCAAGATCTTGTACTGCAAGCAGAGTGATAATGGTCTCTACACCTGCAATGCAACCAATATGGCTGGACAGACCTACAGTGCTGTGTTGGTAACAGTCAGAGGTAAGACGGACATGTATTAAGAAAAATGCTACATTCAGGACAGTGATAATTGTTTTACACATCTGTTAGCACATATAACATCCTAGAGGCTGTCACTCTAGACCACTACAGTGTATGTTCAGCATTTACAGCATATTCCAAGCAAGGGTTAAATGATTTACATGATTTAGTGTTGTCAAAAATATTGAAATATCAATACTGAATATTTGAAACTGTTTCAATACTAATTTTCTGCAGTATCGATACACGGGCACCAGCTGCGCTTTCTGCTTTCTCTTCTCTCTCCGACAGCGAGTTTACACACACACACACCGCTATTTATCTTTTGATAAAAATCAAAAACTTTATGCCCTCAATGTTGTGTAAATTTTTCCCCGTGGTATTGAAAATGGTATTTAATATCAATATTTTTCAAGGTATTGTATCAAAGTTAGAAATTCCAGTATCGTGACAACACGAACATGATTTTATTAATATTAACAAATCCCACAACCAAATATAATATCTGTCTCTTTCCCAGCCCCACAGACCCTAAGCCAAATGCTTCCTACTGAAGACATGCATCTTTAAAAAATGGCTCACTAATATATACTGTACAGGCTATTAATTTCCTAAAACAGCTGGGCACTGTATTTGTTAGCAAACATAACTCAAACAAGTTCAAGTTCAAGACCTTTATTTGTCCCCGAGGGGCAATTGGACTATATTGGGCTGAAAATGAATACCCATTTTCTCTACTGAGTATTTATGATACCCTGATGGTGTATGTTAGATTCACTCAAAATAAACTACGGTGCCTATGTTCATCACAGTGAAGAAACATTTCACAGCAGTGTGGCTCATTTATGTGTTTTAAATAGCAATAAAAATGGAGGTTTATGGCACAGAGGAATAAGCTATATGTTAGTAGGATAAAGTCATTCTGCACTACTGTAAGTGTTGTCCAAAATCAATATACCAAAGCCTCATTTAAACCTCTCCAAATGTGTGTGGCTTTTCACAACAAGGTTCAATTCTGGCTCATCCTCTGAACTAGGGTGTTGTGTTGCATCTATTTTCTGCTGGTGATGAGTAGTTCACAGATGCTAAGATGGCCACTCACTCACTGGGGCACTTTGGCACCGCTGTTAGTGAGACGTCCCTTGGGAAGACATTGGCCCAAGGGAGGAAACTGTAGGGTTGTAGAATTATGTTGGTATGTCTGCTAATGAGGGCTGTGCCACTGATGTACCTGTTTATTACTGGTGCAAGAAAAGGGATACTTCTGATGTTTGCTTTGCAGGTTGTTAGTTTGCAGAATTTAAAGCGACACTTTGCAATGGAAAACATTTTGAACTCTTAATGGTTGCGTGGTTATTCATCATTTTTGGCTGGACCGCAGAGGGCCAGCCCTTCAAAAGCAAAAGTCTGTCACTGAGTGACTGACTGAGTGATGATGAAGTTACACGATTGGTCGGCCGAGTGTTGGGGTTTCCTCATTAGCCGTTGCTCTTTCAAAATGAAAAAGCGTGGAATAGCCCTTAATGCAAATGAGCCCATCCAGCGCAAGCGTCTGGCTCACGAAACTTTGAACAAGCTGTCGAACTACGCGATCTAGTTCTAAAATAAAACAAGATTCAGTAGTGGCATAGCCTATTTCTTGCTTAAAATGTTTTCAGATGTAGATTTCGGTGGATTGTTTAGACAGAATAACAGAAAGTTTATGAGCAGGCCGCCATGTTGTTTCCTGTTTGAAATGGCAAGCAGAAAACCAGGGACAAATCAGGTGCATTCCACGAGAGGGTACGTCACCACTTGAACGGCATGTTGAGTGCTTCCCCTAGTGCCCTCGCCGGACCTGGTAGACATATACCGCTGGTTTTAACATTATAGACATGACCACTGACTATTTGTATAACAATTTACCCACAAATTCACAGACTGACCATACACGGTCCAGCCATATACTTGGTTTTGATCGAGTCTTGTTACAAAGAATTCAGCATGGAATAAGAAGAAAAATACAATAAATAGAAAAGAAAAACAATAAATAGGCCTACAGTACACAATTGCACTGAACTGTCACTTCTGATATACAATAACAATGGACATAGGAGAAAAAGTTGGCAATTTCTTTTCAACAAATCAGACAGAAACATTGTACTTTGTGCAACCTTTAATTTAACAACTTCATTGTCAACCTTTAATTTAACAACTTTATTATTATACATCACATAGAAATGAAATGAGGCATCCTGGCAGAAAGGGAAGTCAGTCACATTCTGACTTTTTTGGAATACTAAGGACCAAAATAAATAACTGTTAAGAGTTATTAATGTTTAGTATATACTGTGAGTTGTCAAAGCCTTTGACTAAATTATAAGATATGGTTCACTGTAGGAGCCAAAATATACCTCATCAACTTTGTATCCCTCCAGTGTTTTTGTGAAACCTGATATTCTCTACGTAATAACAACAACAGCTTACTTGTCCCTTGGAAGGTACATTACAGGAAATATTGTAAATATTTTAATGTAAATATTGCATTTATTTTATGTAGGTACTTTGAGTGATTTACTGAACCCAGTGCACTTCACCCATAACTCAAAGTGGAGTTCCACGTGTTTCAACACTTGATTCCTAAGTTTAAACTGTTGGCTTGGATCCAAACGTATGGATATGGATACAGTTTGAAACTGTAACCCTCATTGTGGTGCAGGGCGCAGTAAGAAAACGTACAAGATGTACGCCGCAACCTCCGCTGAAATAGCC